>ML293129.1:0-42047 GCA_005239495.1 Nicotiana undulata
GTTTTCACACTGGTTTTACCGAGATATACTGATATTGCACTTGTTCCGAAGATTTTTCTGAAAGCTGATCTAGAACTCATTATTTGATGAATACTACGTGGTTACTTGGTGTTTTATTGGTTTGTGGAATTGTGCACATGTTCTGTGTGTTTATATTTCTCAGACTGTGATTTATTTTCATTACTACTGTGTTGGCGTACTCATAAAGACTCCATGTGCCTCTGTGCACAGATCCAGGTACTAGTTCGCAGCAGTAGCTGGCGCAGTNCTTAGCATTTGATTCAGAGACATATATTATAGTTTTAGCAGAGTTAGTTTATTTATTCTTAGATGCTCATGACTATTGACTCCAGTTCTTGGGAGGTTGTTTAGGTTAATATGGGAACGCTAATACTTTATTATATTAATTATGATGTGGTTGCTTGCTTATTATTTAATTGTGAACTATTATAATTGAACAAAAAGCGCAGTAAGGTGATGGTTGGCTAGCCTAATTCCACGATAGGCGTCATCACGACCTGTTAGGATTTGGGGTCGTGACAGCTACACTCTAAGTCTCCATCTCTAAAACATGTGAGGGTAATTGGATGTTTATGTTATGCAACCACAGTACCAAAAGGGGACAAGTTTGCTACAAGAGCTAGACCTGCAGTCCTTATGAGTTACTCTGAGAGACAAAAGGGCTATCTAATACTGGAACTGGATAGCTAACAACTATTTGTAAGTAGGGATGTAGTCTTCAAAGAGACAGAATTCCTTTTTGCTGCCAACTTAGACACAGAGCAACAATGGTTTCTTGACATAGTTGACAATGTGCAAGGTCAGGACGTGCAAGAAATACAAACACTTGTTACTGCAGTTCACATACCTGATACAACTGGAGATCTTGAGCATGAAGAATTAATCTCTGAAGGTGATGAGCATGAGGAGGCTATAGCATATTAGGAAGAGATAATGCAGGAAGTAATACCACAGTAGCAGAAACAATACCAACACCACCAGGAGTTGTCAGAAGATCTTCTAGGGAATCCAAAAAGCCTATTTGGATGAAGGACTACATAGCACCAAGCAAGGCTTCCACTAGATATCTTTTGGCAAATTACCTCTCATATAAAAATGCTACCCCCCACTTATTGCAGCTACTTATCTAAATTTTCAAGCTTGGTAGAACCAAATACTTTCAGACAAGCAGTAAAAGACACTAGGTGGATTGAAGCTATGCAACAGGAAATCCAATCTCTACAGGACAATAACACCAGGGAAGTTGTTGATTTACCTGCAGGAAAGAACACTGTGGGCTCTAAGTGGGTATACAAGATCAAATATCATGTTAATGGAGATGTTGAAAGGTTCAAGGCTAGGTTAGTTGCTAAAGGGTACAGCCAGCGGGAAGGCCTTGACTATCATGACACATTTTTCCCTGTGGCAAAATGGTCACAGTCAGATCTGTGATAGCCTTAGCAGTGTCCAGAGGTTGGTACTTATACCAAATGGATGTGCACAGGTGATCTTTGTAAGGAGGTGTATATGGAACTACATGAAGGTTTTAGGAGACAGGGTGAGCAGAAAGTTTGCAAGTTACTCAAATCTTTATATGGGCTTAAGCAAGCCTCTAGAAAATGAAACATTAAATTGACAGAAGCATTACTTAAAGCAGGATTTGTTCAGAGTAGTCATGACTATTCCCTATTCACCATGAAGAAGAAAGGTGGCATAGTGATCATTCTTTTGATGATTTACTCATCACAGGAAGCAATGCAGACTTGATTCTTGAGGCCAAACAAGTGCTCCATCAGAAATTCAAACTAAAGGATTTTGGGGAACTCAAATATTTTTAGGGCATTGAGTTCTTAGATCAATGTATGGAATTATACTAACCAAAGAAAATATGTACTATAGCTAATCTCTTATATGGGTCTTAGTGGAGCCAAACCTGCTATCACTCTTATGGAAACCAATCTTAAGCTAACTATAGTTGAATATGACAAGATCATTGGCCTTATGGGAGATGCATTATTGCAGGATCCTACTTTGTACCAGAAGCTGATTGGGAAACTTATGTACGCTACCATTACACGGTCAGACATCAGCTATGTTGTCCAAACACTGAGTCAATTTATGCAACACCCTAAGAGATCACACTAGGAAGCTGCACTTAGAGTGGTGAGATGAAAACTGCTCCAGTCAAGGTGTGGGGCTAAAGGCTGGTGTTGCTGCTCAATTAAGTTGTTGGTGTGATTCAGACTGGGCTGCTTGTCCAAATACTCGCAGATCAGTCACGGGCTATGCCATCAAGTTTGGAGAGTCCTTGATATCTTGGAGGTCAAAGTAACAACAAACTGTGTGTAGAAGTTCAGCTGAAGCTGAATATGGAAGCATGGCTTCAGCTGAAACAGAGGTTACTTGGTTGCTGGGTCTGTTTAAAGAGCTCGGAGTGATCATTCAAAGTCCAATTATAGTGTTCAGCGACAGGAAGTCTGTTATGCAAATAACAGCTAACCCCATCCTTCATGAACGTACGAAGCATATAGAAATTGATTGCCACTTCATTCGAGACAAGATCAAAGATGATATTATCAAGATAGTCTATGTGAATACTCGAGACCAATTAGCTGATCTGATCACCAAAGGGTTATGTCAAGCTCAACATCTGTATCTTCTAGGCAAGCTTGGTGTGCTAAATATTTTGCACCCTTCAGCTTGAGGGAGAATATTATGAATTGTATTTGATCCTTCTGTTTGCACTGTTAATATAGCTGGTTTTTATTGGTTGTCATAAGTTAGTTAGGAGTAACACGTGGCGGTATCCCATTAGTAAGTTAAGAATTAGTTGGTGGAGTTAGTGGAGCAGCTCTATAGAGGTGCTTGTGTATAAGTTTTGTGCTATAATTACAGATACACATTCTCATTCTTTTATCGAAATGTTTCCTTCTTCTTCTTCTAGAATGTTCCTCCATTAGAGGGCTCATCGAGCTTGAAGCTGTAAGTGCAGATTTGCATTGTTTTGACAAATACCGAAATATCGATACTGTACCGAAATATATATTATATTACAAAATACACATTTTATTAATTATAACTTAAATATAAGAAATCTAAAATTTTACTTTCCTTTATTCTTTAAGTTCATCAATTAACTTTAAGCAAGTAACAAGATATTTCTCTAAGTTTTCTCTCTCTAAGTTGGTATTTGCTGGTTTTGGACAATACTTTTGTCAACAAACATTTTTAGTTTTGTACTTTTTAGTACTTTAATTAAGAATATTACCACCTATGACTCTATGCACTAGTTAGTATTCAAAGTGAAGTTACCGAATCGAATAAACCGAAACCGAAAGGAGAAAAAACTGAACCATACCGAATATAATTAGATACCGCATTGGTATAGCATTTTACGAAACCGAATACCTAAAATACCGAACTGAAATGTCTAAATACCGTATTGTACCGGCCGACGAACACCCCTGCTCACTATATAATAAGAGTAATAAACAAATACCAATTTACAATTTGGTTTTCTTTCTGTTGTTTTTCACATTTTGGTCTTTCCATTTGTGTTTTACGATGCTGATACGATTTTTTTGGTTTCTGTTGTGGTTACGGATCTACTGTCTCTAAGCCTAAAGTCTCCCGGAAACAACATCTCTATCTCTTCGGGGTAGGGGTTAGGTATGCGCATATTCTAGCCTCCCTATACCCCACTAGTGGAATTCTGATGGGTTATTGTTGTTTACCAATTTACAATTTGGTCCTATCAGCAGCCTCTATAAGTACCTTCTGTTTGTTCGTATTATTGAAAAGAAAGAGTACTCTGAACTTTTACACAATGTTTGCTGCACAGGATCAATGTAAAATCTGTGTGGGTTTGTTTAATTAACTCGGTTTAAGGAATATTATATTACTTGCATTTTGATCTTTTCTTTAAAAATAAAATGTACGATAACTTGGTGGAGAATTAATTAATCCAAATTCTCCAATCACACTTTTCTCGTTGCTTACCATTTTTGTTTTCTTCACGTCTCTCGCTCGTTAATGCAAGAATATTAACATCATATCGTGCACGATTTTGCATACGGCGAAACTACACAATTTACGTACTTAATTTATATGTCTATAACGTTTGACACCTTATAGCGGATGAAGTGCGGATTTAGAACAACAACAACAATAACAACAACCCAATAAAATCTTACAAGTCAGGTTAGGGGAAAGTAGTGTGTACGCAAATCTTATCCTGACCCTACTCCGGATGAGTAGAGATAAATGTTTCCAATAGACTCTCGGCACAAGAAGTGCGGATTTAAAAATTTCACTAATGAGTGTCAAATATATAGAAGGAAACGCTAGGGATTCAAAATATAATACTTATATATATACGCACAACAAGTTGACCTAGCTATACAAAATAAATTTTCGACGTCCTTCGGAATATGAGTTATATAGCTGATATGATGATATGAATGTACTTTTACACTGTCGATGTACATAAATTAAACTCTTTCGACAAAAAAGGAAACTTCTTCGCCATAATGTGAAAGTTCTCAACGTCTTTCTCATATCATGCGTTCAATGGCACCACTCATCATTATAGCTTAGCTTGTACAATATATCACGTACTCTTTTTGCAGTCCTCTATATTATTTATATATAAATAAACAAAAAATCTATTATTTGATAACTTCTATATATACTATGTTATCTTCTTGTTTAGTTTTTCCAGTGAATAGAATGGCTTTGTTGTGTGCTGTTTTTCTTTTGTTTAGTGCAT
This sequence comes from Nicotiana undulata, assembly GCA_005239495.1. Lineage (NCBI taxonomy): Eukaryota > Viridiplantae > Streptophyta > Magnoliopsida > Solanales > Solanaceae > Nicotiana > Nicotiana undulata. The sequence continues at coordinate 4,769 of ML293129.1, forward strand.
GTGAAGCAAAGTTGCAGCTACCAAAGGATGCGGTTATAAAAGCAGTTTTCGCTTTCGGAGATTCAATAGTAGATCAGGGTAATAACAACAATTTAACAACACGAGCAAAGTGTAATTTTCTACCTTATGGAAAAGATTTCATGGGTGGAAAACCAACTGGAAGGTTCAGCAATGCTAAAACTCCACCAGATATGATAGGTATATATACTAATACAATTCTTTCTTTTAAAGAATTAAACTTTTATATACTGAGTTTGACGGAGAGCCTTAGAATAATGGTAAAGTTGTGTTCGCGTGACCTATAAATAACAAGTTCAAGCTGTGGAATCAGCCAGTGATGCTTTCATCGGAGCAGACTGCCTACATCACACCATGCAGCCTTTCCCCGAATCTTGCGTGAACGCGAGATGCTTCGTGCATTGCGCTGCTTTTTTTTTTTTTTTTTTTTTTTGTACCGAGTAGCGAATCACTATTGCATTTTAACTTGGTATAAATTGTTAGTTTAATTTTTAGGTTATCATATTAGACTTGCTATAGACATTTATTTACATGTGATTGTAACTTGTTATAACCAAGTTAGTTATTTGGTTTTCTAGGTTATCAAATTACACTTATTGTAAAGTTCATCAAACTTAATGTTTTTCACTTAGGCTTAGATTATTTTTATTCTTTGATGTACTTCATTCCATGTAAATACTAATTACTCGACATGACTCTATGATATTTTTGTCCAATTTCAGTGGAAGAACTGGGGATAAAAGAGCTAATGCCAGCTTATTTTGATCCAAATTTGGAAGTTGAAGATTTAAAAACTGGAGTAAGCTTTGCTTCAGGAGCTTCTGGATATGACCTACTAACAGCTATTACCGCAGTAACTTCTTATTCAATATTGTACATTTATTTAAATTCAAAGTACTTTTACTGATGTTAAAAAGAAATAAATACTAAACACTTTTATCATATTTTCTTGATTTTTATGTAAAATCAGACAGCGATACCATTATCAGCACAATTACTTCTTTTTCAACAATATAAGTTGAAGCTAGAGGGATTGATTGGGGAAGAAGAAGCCAACTCTATCGTAAAAAACAGTCTTTTTGTAATAGTTACTGGCAGTGACGATCTTGTTAATACATATTTCACTCTCAAAATTCCACGGAAATGGCAGTACGATATTGACTCATATACTAATCTAATGGTGAATGGAGCTTCCAATTTTGTCCAAGTAAGTATATACTTATATATACCTATATGCCTATATTCTAAGTAATGCATGATTTATCATTATGATTGTGAAAATAGTTTTTATAATGACTTCTCAATGATGACTCTCGATCCAATCATTTAATTTGCTACTCCCTCCGATCTAAAATAAGTAATTTTTTGGCCTTTTTTATTTGTAGTTCAAAATAAGTGATTTTTTTTAGATTTCGAGAATGAATTAATTATTTTTTTCCTACATTGTCCTTGGAGTAAATAGTGTTGGAATATGTGTTAAGAGTGTTTATGTGGGATAGTAAAGGTTAATATGATCAATTTCATTACTAATTAATGTTAAAAGGTGAATTTCTTTATCTGTGTGAAAACAGCCAAAAAATCACTTATTTTGAATCGAAGGAAGTAGCATTAATCTTTATGATGGTCTAGGCTTTTAAACCTTTTTCAAAGTGAGCAGTTATTGTAATTACTACTAATTTCATTTCATATCAAGAAAGTTGATTATGGATACCCCTTGACATATATTTGCCTCTAGAAAAGATAGAACACAGGTATAACAACCATCATTTATAACAACGCTTCACTTTTACGGTTCAAGTTTTATTTGGAACCAATTTTTCATGTTATGTTATAATATATTTTCTCTATATATAACAACACTTCACTATAGCAGCCAAAAAATATCGGAACAAACAAAGTTGTCATAGAGTGATAGAGAGGTTTGACTGTACTTTTTTTTTGTTGGTTTAACTATTTGGTGTTCAGAACCTACTAGCCCGACTAATTTGGATTACATTGTAGAAAGTCAAGTTTGATGGTTCGAACCCGACTGAAATATCTAGTTAAGGGTGAAAAAACATTTACTATTCTACCATGCCCTTATATAACATTGAATTCTTATTATGATTTGATTAGAAATTAATGTTTAGTATGTTGATTGAAGTTTTTTTTTTCTTAAAGGATTTGTACAATTTGGGAGCAAGAAGAATTTGGGTATTTGGGATTCCACCAATAGGTTGTTTGCCATCACAGAGAGAAAAGAATGGAGGTCTAGCCAGAGTTTGCGTCGAGGAATACAATCAAGCAGCACAATTGGCCAACACCAAATTGGCAGCTAAAATTGATTCATTCTCCGAAATTTTGCCACAATCCGAGCTTGTTTATATCAATGTCTATGATCCTTTACTTGATCTTATTGTCAACCCCGACAAATATGGTAAATTAAACAAGAATTTTCCAAAAGTTCATATTTCTAATTGAGCTTTAGTTCTACATAGTATAGTACTATTTAGGGCTCGTTAGGTACGAAGGATAAGGGATAATTAATTTCAGGATTAATTTTGAGACGAGTTTATCTCATGTGTGGTTGGGATAAATACAGTGTTATTTTATCCCTATATAAGGGTGGGATAACAATCCCATGATAAGTTATTCCGGAATAATTAATCATGGGATAATTTGTTTCTAACCCTACGACTCCTAAAAGAATTACATTATCAAATCACTAAATGATAATTACAACAACAATAACAACAACAACAACCCAGTAAAATCTCATCAGTGGGGTCTGGGGAGGGTATAGAGTGTACGCAGACCTTACACCGACCCAGAGGGGTAGAGAGGCTGTTTCTGGGAGACCCTGGGCTCAGAAACGATAGATCTGTGACAACAAAACCCGAAAAGTAATATCGGCAACGTGAGAGATATCAAATACATGATAACCTGAAAATAAGGTTATTTAACAAGTTAAAATATACTTATAGTGTAAGAATTCTTCACAAGTCGGTTTATCTCAGTTAAATCCTCTTAGATTTCTTTTTTGTTTTCCTTTTCCTTCTTCCTATGAATTTACTTATTATTGGTTGAATTTAGGTTTTGAAGAAGTAAAGAGATGTTGTTGCCGGCCAGGAAAGAACAAGTTCTTACTATGCGACAACCACACTGGAACATGTGAAGATGATACAAAATATTTGTTTTGGGATGGTTATCATCTCACAGAGAAAGGTTATAGGGTTCTCCTTGATCAGATCTTCAAAAATTAAATCAACAGTTTATTATAAACGTGTATCTTGATCAAGATCTAGGTGTGTTATTTCCAGTATAATAAACGTTGTACTATATATAGGTCGGAAATAATTGCATTGTATTTCGTCCTTCGTTTTTTTTTTTTTTCATTTTTAGACTCGAATGATATAGCTTTATTTTAGTTTCAAAAAATGTATTTGTATCTACACAACTTTGTAAGTCACTCTCAGTATATGCCATTGCTCTTCATTTACATACTACCTAGTATTATATATAGAGTTTCTCCTAGAAGGTTTGGGAATACGATACTGAATAATCCCTCTCAAAATAATAATCGAAATAATATATATATCTGTTGGGATCGAAATAACATGGTGCATGCGGAAACTAACAATACAAAACTTGATGAACGATAAACCATGACGACAAAAGAAAAATATATTAAATTAAGCATAATAATTGATAATTGTTTGATCAATTGATCTACATATGATAAAACTAATATAAAAGAAGAAAAACTATGAAGAGCAAAATCTCCCCCTAAACAAACTCTTTAATGACTACATTGTGGATGCTTTTGTTGTTCGTTTTGTAAGAAGTAGAGATCCTTAATTTATAGATGTGCAAAACTTGTCTTCCAAGAAAAGGATAAGACATATTAAGGAGATTTAATTCTTTTAGGAGTCTTTTTCCATTCCTTCAAGAAAAAAGGTCCTAATAGAATTAGAAATTCAGGGCAAAATCCTAACAATATCTTATATATATATATATATATATATATATATAAATTTTATACAATTTTGCGGTTACTGAATATAAATAGTTTCGATCGTCGGCAAAAGTGATCTTTGCTCAGGTTTAGGAGAAATGTCTAGGCTATATGGGCTGAGCATATCCCTTTATTTTCTTAACGGGTCAATTTGTGCACAGCACAGACAGTCCGTCTAAAAGTTGGGCTCATTTGGTTTACAAATTGGGCCCGAATTGCGTGGGTTAGCCACTTTTTAAAGTGGTATTTACTTTTTGTCCAACATTTTAAATGCTAAGCAAAAGTAGCCACTAGTCTATTAAAATTAATATGAAAAGATAGCGTTACCCTTTCTTCTATCTCTTTTTTGTCCATGTTCTCTTCCTTGCTAGTCTCTTCGTCTCCCTTTTCTCCGGCGAAATCTTTCTGCTCTATGCTAAAAGCCTAAATTTTTGTTTTATTCCCTTATTGTGATTTTAGGTAAAAGTTCGTATTTTAGTTGTGTTGCTATACTTTTTCTTTTTCTCTTTGTTTGAATGTGTAGAGTTCCTGAACTTAGACTTCCACGTTCAAAAAATAAGGACATGTAGTCCTGAACTTAGAGTTACAAGCTCAAAAACTAAGGACATGTAGTCTTTAACTTAGACTTACAAGCTCATAAATTAAGGACAACTAGTCCTAAACTTACAGTAACAAGCTCAGAAGTTAAGGACACTTGCACCTGAACTTAGAGTTGGAAGTACAATAATTAAGGACACTTGGTCCTTAACTTAGAGTTATAAGCAAGAAAAATTAAGGACAAGTAGTCCTTAACTTGAAGTTACAAGCACAAAAATTAAGGACAGGTAGTCCTGAACTACGGGTGTTAACCGGGTGGGCCGGGCCGGGCCAGGTTGTGAAATTATTGAACCGTACGGGTAGGGAACCGGGCCGTTTACGGGTTATGGCTTAACGGGTTCGGGTTAATTCGGGTAAAAACTTAACTGTATGGGTTATGGGTTAACCAGGCCGGGCCGATTTACAGTAAAAAAAAAAATTGTACAACTATTGTAATTTATATTAATATAAAGTAAAAAAATATAAAGAATACAATGAAGATGGAAAAAAATTGCACTTATAAATTGCAAGTGCAACATTTATTTCAAAATTCAAAATTCATTTCAAAGTTACAACTTACAAGTTACAAATTGAAAGGTTTACATTTGACAAGTAGTAAATTCAAAGGTTTTGCATTGCCCTTGTAAGTTCTTCATAATCAATATGAACTGATTGTCCTTCTTCTGGAGTGATAAATTCCGATGGGTTACCATGTGTTAAGATATCTCAAGTTCCTCGTCTTCTGGGCTATCAACATCTTCACGTCCTTGATTTCTTCGTTCCGATCTAATCCAATCTCTGAAACATACTAAAACTACCAAAGCATTGCTTCCCAATGAGTGACGGGTGTCTTTTAGTTGTTGTCTTGCTTGACTAAATGCACTCTTTGATGCAACGGTTGAAATTGACACATTCAGCACGTCCCGAGCCATAGCGGAAAGAACAGGAAATTGCTTTTCATTCTCACGCCACCATCCCAATGCTGAAAATTCCTTTGTGTGAATCTCCTTTTGCTTCTGCAAATAGAATTGAAGTTCATCAATGTTCCTGATACTGGTTTGAGTTGTAGCAAATGTAGAAAAAATATTAAAACTATCAACTATTTTATCATCATACAAAGTAGTAGAACTTGAAGAAGTGGTACACTGCATAGTGGGATTAACATTGGCTACATTGTGAGCAACATCATCAACTATACTTGCATAATAATTATATAATTGTTGTAAATTATCATTTAGATTGTTTATACAAGTAAAAATATCTGGGGTTTAAGTTGATCCAATCTCCATATAAGTATATAAAGCATTGATTAATTGGTGACAATCAGCCATCTTAATAGAAGGATTTAAAACAGCACCAATTAAGTAAATCTGGAATTGGAAAGAAATATTTTTTGAATTTGTCTTGCATTTTTCGACAGCATCCTTATATTTTTCTTTTCTTCTTAAATTCAAAGAGTAGAAAAGAAATTTCAGCTATATGTACTAAAACCATTGTAATAGTAGGGTAATATGCTCTAGAAAACTCAACAGTAACAATATAAAATTTGTGTAAAAATTGAACAACATCATTAATGACCTCCCAAGTAGAAGGTGTTAACATACGGTTTGGATGAGTACAATGCGCATTAACAACTTCAGTTATTGAAAATTGTTGAACCAAGTCACTGCATGATTTTGAAGATTGACAAATGTCTACCCAGTTGAACCAGGTCCATCAGGCCAAACATACTCGAACATACCCATTGGCACAAAAAGCGACACATGCACAGGACATGAACATAATCTGTGAATTATCCATAAACTAAGAGGTTGTCTCCTAATGCGAAAAGGTTGCAAATTGATAAGAGGTTAGAGTTCGAGTTCAGCAATGACAGAAATAATCGAGAAAGTTGAGATAAACACAAACTCTTCCACCAAGGAAGAGTTGCATTAGAACTAAACAAGAACATCTCAACTACTGGCGATATATAATGTTGGAGCATTCTTACTGAAGAACCAGTTCCATATGTTTGTCTTTCGAGTCTAGTTGGTTGTAGTAGGTGATTTAATATTGTATCTTTCAGCTTTATTAGAAGCAATTGTAATAGGTACACACTGTTCAAGTTAGAGTTAAGTTGAATCTTGTCGCTATTAGCTAGAGGCTAGTTTGCCACAAAGGGATTAGAGTTAGAATTATAGTGAAGAGTTTGGAAAAATCCTACTGAGTAGTAGGTCGTGATTTTTTCACCTTATGAGCCGGGTGTTTTCCACGTAAAAATCTGTGTGTTTTTACTTTACTGCATTTATTATTCCACACCAGTAGAAGTTGGAACATCAAGAAGAACCATATTTTTCTATTGAGACAGCACTCGAAAATTGGACACTGCACAAATCATCCCCCCCCCCCCCCCCCCCCCCAACCCATTTTTTTTTTTGAAAAAGCCCTCGAAAATTGGCCACCCCCAAAAACCCCCCCCCCCCCCCCCTCCCTCCCTCTTGCGTGGTATTGAAGTATAAAACATCAGAAATCTATATTTGTAGCAACATTCTAAAAATATGGATGTATAATTCCACCTAGTAATAATTTCGCCTGGCATGAATCTTGGTTTAAGGTTATACTCGGTACACTTATTCTTAAATTTCCTAATTTTAGATTGTCTGTTATTTTCTTGAATAACACCAATTGCTCTTCTAACATGAGTAATCTCAGTTGAAAATAAATCAAGGCCACTTTTAACAATTAAATTATAAATATGACATGCACACCTAACATGAAAAATTTCTTCAAGTGGTGGTTGCAAATGCATTTTTAATAATGAAATTGCGACAGTATTGTTAGAAGCATTATCAAAAGACATACACAATACTTTTTGGTTAAGATTATAAAATTGAACAACTTCGCAAATAGTACTATTTATAAACACAGCAGGATGACTCTGATCTTCATCATATTTAAAAGCGATAATACGTTTTTGCATACAAAATAAATCATCTATCCAATGACATGTAATTGTCAAATAATCATTTCCATTAACAACATGGCCAATATCTGAAGTTAGAGAAACTCTACAGGGAAGGTGCTCAAATAAATAGCGTATGTATGTTTGATATTGTCCATGAATTCTAAAGATATCAGCTCTACAAGTACTTCTAGGGATACCTTTAAATGAAGGATTATAAATTCTTTGAATATACATAATAAGATATGATAAAGAAGCAAAAGAAAAAGGTAGATAACCCAAAGCAATCATTTTTGCTAACTCCTCACGATCCTTCATTTTATCATATTTCATAAGTCCTCCAGTAGTAGGGTTAAGAGTTGTTTGATTTCCATCACCATCAGAGCTCCATTCTATGGGATGATCAACTCTCATATGTCTACTAAGAGTCCCAGTCCCTCCTAAATTTCCTCCAGTCAGATGTTTAAAATCAAGTTTACAAAGTTTGTACTTAACTTTGTCAGTAACTTCAATTATCTCAAAAAAATTCCAAACCTTACTTCTTTTTATACGATTAGTAGTCGGAGCCACAAGTGGTCTACTTCTAGTACCACGACCACCACCCCTGGTAGCAGCTCCAACACTACTAGGTGTAACTGGTATCTCATCTTCCATTTCTAATTCATTATCTTCTATTCCAAAATCTTCTTGTAATTGTTCATCATCTATATTAATATTAGGCGATGTTTCAGAAACATGTGTAGAGAGTGGGGTATTACTACCAGAAGATAAAGAACTATCACTTTTTTATTTCCCCTATTAGCAACTTTTTTACACGCTCTTTTGGCAGCATTAAACATATTGTAAAAATTTAAGTACACGCAAAATTAAATATACAAATAAAATAGTAAATAAGAGAAAGAGTTGGAGGGAGTGCACCGAATTCGGCAATAATTTGACCACTTGATGATTACGCAACTCCAATGTTACCACGAAGAAACGTCAATTGTTCCATTTTTGAAGTTCAATTGTTCAAACTTCAAAATCCGAATGATAAAATAAATTCTACAATATGAGAATGAGAGAATATGAGAATTGAGATTGAGAAATGAGAGATGAGTGAAAAAATGAAGAAGGGGGGGGGGGGGGTATTTATAGTTTTACAAAAGGTTAAATTTGTAATTTTAAAAAGTGTTAATTTTTTTTAAAAAAAGGCCCAAAAAGGGCCATTTGTGCAAATCAGTCGTTGGACAACGTCTCCATGCCAAGGTGACCGCTGCCAATGGTCCAGTGGGCCCCACTTATTTAAAAAACAAAAAAAAAAACAAAAATTCCGCTATAACCGGTCCGGTCCGGGCCGGTTAAACCGGTAAGTGAACTGTTCACTTTGACCGGGTTTGACCGATCCGGTTATCCGGTACCAAAACCATTAACGGACCAACCCCCTCTACCCCGCCTACCCAGCCCACCCGGCCCCCTTCGTACCGGGCCGGTCTGATTTCGGTTTCAACCGGTTTGGGTCGGTCCGGAACCGGGTCAAACCAGCCCGTTTGACACCTTTATCCTTAACTTCGAGTTCCAAATTCAAAAGTTAAGGACATGTAGTCCTGAACTTAGACTTACAAGCTCATAAATTAAGAACAGCTAGTCCTGAACTTACAGTAACAAGCTCATAAGTTAAGGCACCTGGTCCTGAACTTTATGTGCAAAGGATATATTCGTCCGGGCGAGTAAAAATTTATTAAAGCAGTGGTTAAAGACTAAAGACATTTTAAACAGTGGCTTAAAAGTAAATACATGTCTTATTACTAGCTAACTGTGCAGTTCCCCCACAAATTGGCCACCAAAAAAGATTGTCAAAATATTTCTTTTTAAATTAAACTTTTTCCTGTTTGATATAGTCATAATAAACAAAACAACTTTTTTTATTACATTTGTTTGAAAATGTAAGAAATTATAAGAAAACAAACAAAGTGATTAATCTTTTTCAGAGTTGGACAACTTTTTATCCATTGTTTAGCTCACGTTGAATAAAGTGATTTTTGACGATTATATTAACTCAACCTATATATTTTGATCCGCCTAAATTCAGTTCAACTCTTTTATTTGACACTCATAAATTGTCAAGCAACCTAATATAAAATTGTCAAGCACTGGTATCTTCTTGAGGTGTGGAATATCTTTGCTTTCACTTTCACCGACCAATTTTTTTAAAAGAAGAATCGAATTATCAAAAATAACAAAGAAAAGAAAAAGAAAAAGTGCAGAATGCACAACTAAACACACTTACAACCATCCATGTCAATATCTTCGTTGCCACCAAACTCTGTATTGCTTACAAAATTATTATTGTCTTGATGATCACTGGTATATTCCTCTAGATATGCACCATATTTATCTTCCCTTGCACCAAGCTATTTTTAGAAAAATGATACAGTAAGTTAACTAAAAAATAAAAGAAAATGCATAATGGAAAAGATACACATACCTTGGAATTTATCAACTCAAAGACTTCCTTGAATTTATCAGAAACATATTCCATAAAGGACTTTGACTGCTCATAGAGCTACAAAAGGAAACACATAAGAAATTAATAGACTTTGAATATACATTTTTAACAAAACTTCAAAAAATTTATATATACAAAATCAATACAAACTTGTTTAACATCAGCTTTCAACTTCTGCAACTCACAGTCATCATCAATAGTTTGGACACCCGGCGCCTTTTTTGGTGGGACAAGCTCCTTAATCTGTTTCGGGAGTGGTCTGACAAAATCATCGCTATCATCAATAGGAAGTTTTCCCCTGTTACGTGATGTCAAATATTTCTAATCTCATCTTTAAGTTAACAGGCAAAGTAAATCTCCTTAGCTCTTTGTTGTAGGAGAAATATTTTTAAATTGCAAATGTAACAAAAAGTGGTTCAGTCCTAGAAGTATCAAAGATGTATACAAATTGTATATCTGATGTATCACAATGAATTAATATGTATCACATATGTATAACCTATCAATACATAAAATTTGGTACCTTTTTGCTTGTGTTATTGAAGAAACCAGTAGATAAGTGATGTTTTAACTTCAATACCACACAAGAAGGGGGGATGATTTGTGTCGTGTCCAATTTTTCGCTTAACTGATTATGGAAGAACCTGGTTCTTCTAAGTGTTCCTTAACCTACTATTGTTGAAATAATAAATGCAGAAAGTAAAGAACACAAGTATTTAACGTGGAAAACACCTGGCTCGAAAGGTGAAAAAATCACGACCTACTTCCCATTAGGATCTTCCCAAACTCTCCACTAAATAACTGAGCCAAGAACTGCATTTACAAAAATACTTTTGTAAACCTAGGACTAACTCTAATCCCTTGTAGCAAACAACATCTAACTGTTGCGAGAACTTCAAGTTAACTCTAACTTGAATACTCTGAATACCTATTACAATTGCCTCTAGATAAAGTTGAAAGGTACAATATGAAAACACCTACTACAATTGAACTAGAATAAAAGATAGACACTTAGGGTTGGTTCTTCTATCTGGTTCATGTAGCTTCAGGTTTGCACACACGAATTGCTTGCAAAATGCCTTGCTATTTTGCTCTCAATTCACGTTTAACTTCTGTTTTTGTGCATGCCTGTAGAATAAGAACATTCTGCAATATATAGAGTTAGTAGATGAATAAATAACTAGAGTTCTAATGCTACTATTCCTTGGCGGAAGAGTTCTAGTTGATCTCAACTCCTAGCTCCTTCCTTATGTTGAATAATGTTCTCTTTGAGTAAGGAGTCCTTCTCCTTATCAATTATGCAACTTTTTCGATCAGGGGATATCAATTATGCCAAGATTTTATCTCCTTCACATGCATCCCACATGCTCGAATCAGCACGTGTCTGTGCACACAAGAGATGGACACGGTTCATGCATGTGCTTCCTTTGTCAATCTTCAAAACTAAGCTTCACTTGGGCCAACAAATTCTCCCTTTTTGATAATGACAAACTTAGTGCTTTTCATAAGCTTAGGTCGTCTTTCAACTTAGCTCAACATCAACACAATGTTAGAAAATTTTCCTTTTTATCACTTGTCATCAAGGACCAAGTTCGTTAGGTTATAAAAATATCATTGTTCATCATGTAAAGCACAACTTTTTTTCCCCTTTTGGCTTCATCGAAAAGTTGCATAATAAATGTATGATTCCCAGATTTTAAGACTTACTCATGGCCACTGGGGCTACTTCAAACGCATTCATGGATTAATCATCAACAATCAAGCTAAGAATTTAAACTATCAAAGAAATATAAACAGACAGATAGAGCAAAAACCAACGAATTTCATTGATAGTTGGTACGATTTTCCCACAAAGCATAAAAAAAATACTGCAAACATGAGCAAACAATAACATCCCACACTAGGTCACTGAAGGGTCTACACTAGGCTAGGAGCTTAAGGCTGGGAAGAACTAGGGGTTTGGTTTTTGTCATGGAGAAGTTTTAACATATCTTGAAAAATTCCATCATTCTTCTAATTTTCTCTTGCCAGCTTAGTTTTGAGAGCATCTCTCTCAGACTTACCTCAGTCAATTGTTTCTTTAGCCTTTCATCTCAGCATCCTTTTACCCACTCTCCTGCACCAAGGCTCTGACCTTGCTATTGATTGGTGCCTTCTTAGATGAACCAGGTTCATTAGGAGTGGCATGGACCTCATAATCACAAGCATTCCATCAGAACCAAGTCCATGAAGTTAATCTGCCTCCCACTATCCAAGCATTCTATTAGAACCAAGTCCATGAAGTTGGCAATGTGCCTCCTTTCCTGCCTAGGCATAACACGCTTGTTGATGAATTTGAATAGCACCTTGTGGGGTGGCTTTATTTCACTATTGTACACAGTCTTGGGCTCACTTTCCTCCTCATTGTCACTGAATTTTCTGGTGATGGCAAGGGCAGTAGGAAGGTTTTCTAGGCTTGGCCATTTCATCTTTGTGTAGTCATAGTATCCCCCAGCAGGTACACCTAGAATTTCACCCAACTCCTTTTCATCGAAAGAGATTTTCACCCTTTTCACCAAGTTGGTAACCCATCCATCCGTCACTTCAGCATTTTCCATAAACTCAATAATTTCACTCATTGCCAACCTGCCATCCATCTGAAGGACCATGTCTTTCCAGCCTTGCACTTCTAGTTTCTCCAACAGCAGCACCATCACCTCCTCCTCCAAATCCGTGAGGAGTCTACCCTTCAGAATTGTCATTTTGCAGAACTTGGCCATCTTGTCCTTTTCAGTGTCTGATTCATCTTCCTCTTCTCCACTACATTCCTCTTCCTCAATAATTTTTACTTGTTTGGTTTACACTGCAGACTTGGTCTTTTTTGCCAGGGTGGATAGTTCAGCGGACTTTGACATAGAAGTAGACTTCTTAGTGGAAGCCTTGGCTTTCTTGGGCTTGGGAGTCTGAACCTCCACTTCTGCAATCACATCTTCATCTTGATAGACCAGGTCCATCTCATCAGCATTAACAGCCTCAACAGGCTCACCCACTTTCTTCTTCCCTTTGTCCACCCTTTTCTTTTTGCTTTCTTCTAAGGCTCGTTGCAAATTTGCCTCATTGTGCTTTAGCTGACTTCTTGTGGCTCTTCCTCTTGTGGGAGGAATTTCAACATTGTCAGAAGGGGCAACCTTCCTTTTCTTGTTAGCCGTAGTAGTGCCACGGGTCTTAGCCTTGGAAGTTCTCTTCTTCTTGGGATTGTAGCTCTCACTCACTTTCTTCAATAGATTTGCGAGGTCCAGTTTCATCTACGTTTTGCCCAAGTTTAACAAGCCCTTCACCGGCTTCGCCAGACCCACTTCCCCCTGTTTTCTTGACACTTTCCTCCACTTTATCTGATTCTACTCCACAGACAGCCATTATACATGTATCAGGAGTGGGTGAAGAATTAACGACTCTTTTACCCATTCCCCTATGTTCACTACCAGCACCCTAACTCTCCTTTTATTTTTATCTTTTATTTTTACCACCTATCCATATGGACCCAAAAGTTTCTACATCAAACACAGATCCAACCAGAATAAACATGTTCTCCAGATTCTCAGCCAACTGAGAAATAACTTCAGTAGTAGTATTTAGGCCAGAGGTTACCTGTTCTGTATCAGAAGACCCAGTTTCTTCCCTCTCAGTCGCATACTTGAAGGATTCTTCAGAGTTGTGGAGTTCTTTGGCTTGGCTAGCTTTTAGTTGTGCGTCTAATTTCTTTGATAATGCGCTTCCAGCCACTGTCTTGCGAGCAAACATCTTAACTCTTCTTTGCTTAGGCTGAGGAGTGGTTGAAGATGAAGAGCATGGTGGGGGTGTACCAGGATTTTCAGAAGGGTTAGTCATTATTATGCTTGGTTTTAGAAGAAAGAAGAGAGGTAGGTTGAAATTTGGAGGATGAGAGAAGGTGGAGATTATTTCAACGGCTTGAAAATTATGGAGTGAAGACAGTGATGATGATGATCAATTTAAAGGTGGGAGGTTGGGGAGGGGGGTAATTAATGGGTAACGACACGCTTATTAGACTTTTAGAAGTCTAATCAAACTGAAATGTGAGTTTTGAAGAGACGGTGGAGTCTTTCCCTAGTATCTAGGTGGTTTAATTTGGTTAGGATTCTTTTGAACGAAACTGGTTCACTTATCTTGGATAAGTTTAAAAGGAATTTGGACTTAGGTGCTCATGATTCAAATATTATTATTCCAAATTATGCAGAGTGTAGAAAACATACCGTGTTATCTTGATGAACCAGGTTCTTAACTAAGAATTTTCTTATGTAAGTCTAAATTTGCCAAAATAGAGAAAATATCATTGGAGATTAATGAGTCATTTTAATTATATGGCACAAGATATACTATTTAAAGTATGTGGCTGAGCAAAAATTAATCTAGTTATATACGCTGTCGCGCCCCATTTTCCTCGCAAAATCGGGTTTCGACATTTTTGGAAAACTCCTCTTTTTGGGATGGGTAAGGAATTGGAAGAATCGCCACCTAACGGATTAAGGTGCGTTAGGGCACCTAAAATAATTAACTCATATAACCAGTTTGCATCACCAGATATCGGGTAAGGACTCAAATTACCTTGAGGGGAGGTGTTAGGCACCCCTTGAGGTCCACAACGGTTGGTCCCGGCCGAACTTAAATTAAGCGAATTACTCTAAAAGGGGAAGAAAATAATTTGGACATTATTCAATTTATTTTTAAACAGGAGTATAGGGGGAGGGGGTCCTAAGTTTTTTAGCCTATAGGATCATTCCATACAATACTTTGTAACTCCCTCAAGTCGGGGTGTTACTCATAGCATTAGCGCACAGACTATCATCTCCTTACTACCCAATTACTATTTTTAAGTTGTTACCTAAGCGTTCTAGTAGTTTCTAGCTTGTTCCTTATGCGTGCACTACCCGTCCCTTACCTATGGCCCTGGAGGTATTAAGACCTCTATTTGGGATAGTTCTAGACCAACCAATGTAACTTAAAAATATGAAATCTAGGAGACAAACAAAAACAAATAGGACTTTCAGATAAGGAGCAAGTATGGGCTCACATTGACCTCCACACATAGACAACAAAAGCACGCAATTGAATCAGCAAACTTTGTTAACTTGGAATCCTATAGGCAGGATATCTATGTGAGAAAAAACAGAGTGTAAAGATAGTTTAATCAAGGCGAGCATTAAGACCTATTCGCTGCCTACTGATTTTATTCAGCATGAATCTGGACACTTCAGCCAGTAATATGTCACAATTTTAAACCCAGAATCATTATTAAGTCCTACAGATATATTGCCTAAGTGATTGACAATAGCGATTGAATCCAGAATTGATCGACAGAATCATATATGCATGATTTCTACGAGCTTATTAACTACAGACCTATAGACATGGTTTTTAAGCGTAGCAATGATTTTAACTTATAAAGACATGTTTTATTCCTTTTTTAAATCCTATAGGCATGCTTTCTAAATATTGAATTAATTTAAACCTTATAGACATGATTTCTAAATTTAAAATTGATTTTAGTCCTATAGGCATGATATCTATTGATTTAAACCCTATAGGCATGATTTCTATTGCTGGATTGATTTAAACCCTATAGGCAGGATTTCTAGGTTTGAAACTGATTATTAGTCCTATATGCATGATATCTATTAACTGTATCTGGGCAGAAATTAAACAGATTGCCAGGAAGGATAATTAATTCAGACAATAAGGTCCTACAGGGATGATTGCTAATGCACATTTGTTGAAAACATGTATAGATCCTATGAACAAGACGTCTAATATACAGAATTAAATGAAAGTCCTATAAGCAGGATCTCTAGTATGCAAATACATAATAAAAAATGATCATGAAAGTCCTATAGGCAGGATTTCTAAACACATTATAGTACGCACACAGTTCAACCAGCATAATTAAATCCTATAGGCAGGATTTCTACCCAGTTATAACAAAAGATATAAGAAAAAAACCCCAGCTTTACTAAATATCCCCAAATCTGTTATTACGGAATTATTACATCCCAGAATATCAAATGAATTACATAATGATAATAGTTACACTATAGGGAGCCTTCATAGGCCCAAATAAACATGCGAACCAAGCCTTCCAGCATAACAACATAGCAATGATTCATACATAGCACATTAAACTAGGCTTCCAGTGTGTAACAGTTCCCAAGGGCCTCAGGGACCCAAGGCAATGCTCACACAAGAACCACATTCAGAAGATAATTCATAAAAGATTGAAAAACCAGCCCCAGTGTGTCAGAATTCAAAGGAGTGTCAGGGACCCTAGGCAGTGCTCACACTGGAGTGGTTGAGAATCTAAAGGACTAGGAGTGGGGTTTTAAAACCAGTACATAAAGGAAAAGGGAAAATTTTAAAATAGTTCAATTTCTGAAAAGTTCAGAACACAGAGTTGCAGGTAGAACTGCACCAAGAAGCAAACAAGGTTCATGTTCAACATATAGCTCAAATAGGTTGACATCTAATTAAGCTAAATACTCATGCTAGTATTTAAAACAACCATGGCTTAAACATAAAAGCAATTAGGCGGAAATGTTTAAATTAAACAAACAGAACATATGAGTTAAGCAACAAGCCATCTGATTACATGTTTGTAATGCGCACAGTTCAGAACAGGTATAGAACTAACTAACAGTGCATGAGATAAATTAAACTTTAGGATAACCTATGAAAGGATCCATATTATAATAACTTAGTCCTACGTTAGTAGTGTTACTAAATAAAATCATGTAATCATATAAAGGACAGAATCATGCTGAGAATTGAAACAAGCTAGTTATAAAGAGTATAAAGTATGAAATTGCAAAAGTTATGGCATACTAGTTAAGTAAGAAAGAAAGTAAGTATACCACAGAAATGAGGTTCCATAATAATTTTGGCCTTGGCTTTCAGCCGACCAAAATCAAGAGACACTTAGCGCAGAAATCAGAATAAGAGAACAAGAGAGAGCTTAAGTTTTTTAGTGAGAATAAGAGTATTCGAGTCTTTCCTAAAGGGAATGGGGAAGGGGTTTAAAGAGTACTCAATGAAACAGACAAATAAGGTAATAGGTAAATCATAGACAAATAAGGATTGGAAATAATTCTAGAATCACTTTTAAGTTGGCGTCAATCAATTAACATAACATAATAGCAAAAATCAGGACAGTACTACGGTTAAGGAAAGTAGAATAAATTAACAATCAAATGTCGGACCAAAGAAGGCAAGAACATGTAAGGAAATACAAGCACTATACAAAAAGGAAAGACTGATTTCAAACCCTAATTTTGGGGTAAGTAAAAATTAGTCAGCAATTAACGGCCATGGTTAAAGACAAATAGACACAAACATTAAAAGAAATAACTAAATAATCGAAACCCTAGAAAAATAGACAGAAATAAAAAGACATATAGACGAAAATAATTAGGGTAAGTGAAATCAGTCAGAAATAATAAAGGAAACCATAATAGATACAAAGAGAAGAAACGACAGATTTGGTTCGTCTTTGAAAATCAAAACCTTAATTTTAGGGTAACTAAAATCAGTCAGAAATAATAAAAAGACTATAAAACATAGAGATAGATATACTGAAATATTAAAGAAAAAATATCAAAACAAAAATAAAAATCGTTTCAGATCTGAACCCTAATTTTAGGGTAAGTAAAAGATTCAACCAAAAATGATAGATTTCTGAGTGGCCAGGCAAATAATAACATTAAAGCGAACCAAAAATTGACCAAATCTGGTTTGAACTAGAGATCCAAAACCCTAACTGAAAGATACGAAAAAATATTTGTACTCACAGATATTGAGATGAACACAGACGAGAATAATCAAGATATAAGAGATTCTGGATTATATCTTGTTCGAGTCTCTTAAGATACACTTTCCATTTGAGGCAAATAAGCTTAAGTAATATCAAGGACCGATAGCAGATAAAGAAGTAAGGCCAAATAAGGCAAGGAATCAAGAAATGATTCCATTTCTGGCAGGAATCAAAGGAAAATGGTGACGGCGGGTTAGGATTTAAGGGGGAAGATATGAGAGGATTCAATGAAGGCGGGTGGGGGAGAATGATTTAAGGTTAGGGGTGCTTCGTATAATTAAAAAGGGTTGGGCGATTGGGAGAGGATTAGATATTATGGTCGGGTGGGTTATTTGGACGGGTATGGGTCTGGTTGAACGGGTATGGGCATTTGGGTACTGGGATAGTTAATGTTTTGGGTTGGGGTAATTGGGTTAGGGTAGGTCCGAAATTAATTAGAAAAGTGGCTAGATTTTAAATACCCAGTTAATTATAAAACTAATTTAAAAAATGATTAATAAATGATAAAAATACCATTTGTATATGGAAATTATTTAAAATAATTATTTAACATTATAAAAATATAAAAAGTTATTTTTCTGTGTAAATAATGTAATTATACATATATGTGTTATTATTGCAAAATTATTGCAATTATAGCCTAAAGATGAAAATATAATTATACATAAAATGATTAAAGCTTAATATGAATATAGACGATCATAAATAAGTAATAAGTCATTATAAAATTATTTGTGATGCAATTAATAATTTTTTATACCATAAAATGCAAGAGTAAATTGATTAAAACCTCTTTAAAATTATAGAAAATTATGGAAAAATATTGGTTGATGCTCATGCACTATTTTGAAGGTATATATATTGGAAAAATTGGGTATCAACATACACAGTTTCCAGATTTTCTAACCAAATTTATTTTTTCAATTTTGTTTGCGTTGTGAATTCTTAACTGGTCCTTTTAGATGATCTTAATCATCCCTAATTCTAATTTGTTCCTTTCAAAGTGATCTCTACTTATGGATTTTGTGAAGATGTCAATTATTTGCTTGTCAGTAGCACAAAATTCCACCATGATGAACCCCTTTTCATAGTTATCCCTCAAAAACCGATGTCTAACATCTATGTGCTTAGTTCTCTTGTGATGAGACGGCTTCTTGGTCATACAAATTGGACTAGTGTTATCACAAAAAATGGGGATACAACCAACATCAATTCCAAAGAATATTAATTGTTGTTTAATCCACAACAATTGAGCACAACATGAGGCAGCAACAACATACCCAGCTTCAGTTGTAGATAAGGCCGCTGAATTTTTCTTTTTGGTGGCCCAAGACACAAGACATGATCCAAGAAAGTGTGCCATACTTGAGGTGCTCTTCCTATCCATAAAAGAACATGCATAATCAGCATCAACATATCCCACAAGATTGAAATTACTACCTTTTGGATACCAAAGACAAAGATCAATGGTGCCTTTTAGATATCTCAAAATTCTCTTGACAACAGTCAAGTGATACTCCTTTGGATTTGCTTGAAACCTTGCAAAAAGGCCTACACTGAAAACAATGCCAGGTCTAGTAGTAGTGAGATACAAAAATGAGCCAATCATTCCCATATACAACCTCTGATCGACAGATGAACCAGGTTCATCTATATCCAACTTTGTAGTTGTTGCAATAGGAGTGTCAATATCTTTGGAATCTTTCATTTTAAACCTTTTAAGCAACTCTTTTACATACTTATGCTGATGGATTCCATTTGAATTTGTTTAATTTGTAAGCCTAAAAATAAATTAAGCTCACCCATCATGCTCATTTCAAATTCACTCCTCATTAGTTTAGCAAATTATTTACTTAGATTATTAGTAGTTTCTCCAAAGATTATATCATCAATATATATCTGAACTACCAAGAGATCTTTTTCTTTTTCTTTTAAGAATAAAGTATTGTCAATTTTACCTCTCTTGTAGTCATGCTCAAGCAAAAACTTTGATAATCTTTCATACCATGCTCTTGGAGTTTGCTTGAGTCCATAAAGTGCTTTGTCAAGTTTGTACACAAGATTAGGATTCTCCTTGTTTTCAAACCGCGGAGGTTGCTTGACAAAAACTTCTTCCTTTAGATTGCCATTGAGGAAGGCACTCTTGACATACATCTGGTGAAGGGTAAGTTCCATGTAAGAAGCAAAGGCTATGAGGAGTCTTATTGCTTCCAACCTTGCAACTGGAGCAAAGGCTTCATCATAGTTTATGTCCTCCTCCTGACTATATCCTTGAACCAACAATCTTGCCTTGTTCCTTGTAACTGTTCCATCTTCATCAAGTTTGATTCTGAAGACCCATTTTGTGCCAATTACTGATCTGTCCAAGGGTCTTGGTACCAAATACCAAAACTTGATTCCTTTTAAATTGGTTGAGTTCATCTTGCATTGCATTTACCCATTTCGCATCCTACAAAGCCTCAACAACATTTTTAGGTTCAATAAGAGATAAGAAAGCATCAAAATCACAAAGATTCTTTAATGAAGATCTGATTTTGATTCTAGAGGTTGGATCAGTAATTATATTCACGGATGAGAGCTTTGATACTTGTAGGGTCTCACAACCAACTGGTTTCCCCTTGATGTTCCTTCAGTGTTTTGTTATTGTGGAACAGGTTCATGGACATGCTCTAATGAGGTTTGAGGATCATTTCCTCTTTGTTCTATTCCCTTGTTATGTTACTCTAGGTGGATGAACTTGTTCCATCACTTGTTCCTTCTTCCAGTCCAGCTTCAGTCTGGGCTGTGGTTTCATTTAAGTTTCTTACCAGCCCAATTGCTTTATCATCATGTTCCTGTCTCTCAGAAAGAATGTTAGTTTCATCAAAAACCACATGAACACTTTCTTCAACACGCATAGTTCTTTTGTTATAAACCTTATAAGCTTTACTATGTGAAAAATATCCAAAGAATACTCCCTCATCACTTTTGTGATCAAACTTGCCTAAGGAGTCTTTACTATTGTTGTGCACAAATCACCTGCATCCAAATGCCCTAAGATGGTATATGTTTGGTTTTCTCCCTTTAAGTAACTCATAGGGAGTCTATTCATGCGCCTATTTATGATGTAGCATGCAGTATTTACAGCTTCTGCCAAGAAGTTATGGGGCAGTTTACTAGAAATGAGCATAATCATAGTCATATCTTCAAGTGTCATATTCTTTATTTCTACTACTCCATTTTGTTGTGGAGTCCTAGGAACAAACAAATTATGATATATGCCATGCTCATCATAAAATTCAGCAAATTTAAATTCAGTTTCATGATCAGACCTAATTAATGCAAGTTGATTACCTAGTTGTTTCTGAGTTTTTCTAACAAAAGAAGTGAACATGTCAAATGCTTCATCTTTAGATGTTAAAAATAATTTTCAAGTAAACCTAGAGTAATCATCAAAAAGCACCATAACATATCTTTTACCACCTCTGCTTAATATTCTCATTGGACCACAGAGATCCATATGGACCAGTTCCATCGATCTGGTGGTGCTTACTATTTTCTTGAATTTAAAAGAGGATCTTACCTGCTTCTCCCTTGCACAAGTCTCACAAATTGTGTCTTCCTTGAACTTAATGTTACGTAGTCCTATCACCAAGTCCTTGGAGACTAATTTGTCGAGTTGACTCAAACTTGCATGTCCAAGTCTCTTATGCCAAATGAGGGGATCATTGTCCAACACACTTAAGCAAGTGAGTTCATATATATATATATATATATATATATGAACTCACTTGCTTAAGTGTGTTGGACAATGATCCCCTCATTTGGCATAAGAGACTTGGACATGCAAGTTTGAGTCAACTCGACAAATTAGTCTCCAAGGACTTGGTGATAGGACTACGTAACATTAAGTTCAAGGAAGACACAATTTGTGAGACTTGTGCAAGGGAGAAGCAGGTAAGATCCTCTTTTAAATTCAAGAAAATAGTAAGCACCACCAGATCGATGGAACTGGTCCATATGGATCTCTGTGGTCCAATGANCAGTGGTAAGATTAATCACAAAACATTTAGTAGAGGTGAATGCTACCAAGTTACCTCTACCACACAATTGTGATACACTAATTAGACTGTATTTTAGGCCGTCTATCAAGTAGACATTCTCAATAGAGTGAGAGTCGGTATTACCTACCTTACCAACCCCAATAATCTCACCTTTCTTCCCATTTTCAAATGAGACATTACCTCCTTTGAGGTCCTCAAGTGAAAGGAAATGGTCCTTGATTCATGGCATGTGCTTTGAGCAGCCACTATCCATGTATCATATTTGGCTGATCCCCTTCACTTGAACCTGCAAAAGGAAATCATGGTTTAGTCTTAGGAACCCAAACTATTTTGGGTCCCTTTATATAGGAAAAAGGATGAACTAAATTCTTTTTAGCCCAACTTGGTAGCATATTCTTCCCTTGAACAAAATTTTTGTTCTTTTGGCTTGCTTTTTCTTTTGCATTACATTCACTTTTATAGTGACTTGTTTTTCCACAGTGAGTACAAATATTGTTCTTAGGAAGTGTAAGGTACTTGATTTGGGATCCCATTTAAGTTGTTGATTCCCAAAGTCAAGTCCTCTTCTATTTCTACTATGATGTTCCTGTAGCCATGAAATAGCATCGACGGACCTGTTCCATTTATAGGTTCTGTCTAGTTCACGCTTGACCTTGCCTAGATCCTCCTTCAAGATTCTTACCTGCTCATCCTTCTTATACAACTCCAGTTTACCTACATTTTCTTCTAGAGTGAGTTGTGTGCAATCAATTGTCTTCTTACTTGTTCCTGATTTCAGTTTTAGGTTTTTAGATTTTAGTTCTAGGACATTTGCTTCAAATGCATGAACCTAGTTCTTTAGTGCAGTATTTTTACTTACAGTCTCACTAACTCTAAGTTCCAGGTTCTTACACTTTGCTTTTAAAATCACACATTCCTTAGACAGTTGTTCCTTTTCATTCTTTATATCCTCATATTCATCAATGAAATCTAGAAGTAACTCAGATAGCCTTTCTTTAGACAAGAACTTAATCTTGTCTTTGAGATGAATTATACTTACCTCAGATTCCTCATCGGATTCTTCAATTGCCATAAGTGCTTGTTCATCTCCATCTTCATCATCTGAGTCCTCATCTGAGCTTTCTCTCCAAGCCGCAACCATAGCTTTTGTTGATACTTTGTTCTTCTTGGGATGAACATGTTCCTTTCTTCCTATTTCTTCGTTCAGATCTTTCCTTCTTCCATTCAATTTCCCATTGGCAGTTTTTGATATGGTGATCAGTCTTTCCACACTTGTAGCAGCCCTCATTAGTATGTTTTTCAGGAACCCTTGGTTTGTTGTATCTTCCACTTCTTGAAGAACACTTTCCTCTCATTAGGTACTTCTTGAAGTCCTTTGTGATCATAGCCATCTCATCTTCCTCTAGATCAGAACCTTCAGATTCTAAGTGCTAGACTCCTTTCCTTCCTAGGTACATCCATCTTCATGGTTTGCCTTCTAAGTTTATAAGCAGTGAGATTTTCAATCAGCTCATCCAACTTAAGAGTGACAATGTTTTTTGATTCCTGAATGGCAGTGATTTTGCTTTCCTAAGAGACTGGCAGAACCCTTGTCAGAATCTTCTCAACTTTGTCCTCTTCAAGAATAATCCTTCCAAGATATTTAAGTTCATTTGTCAATGTGGTGAACCTTGTATACATCTCTTGGATGGCTTCCCCTTCCTTCATAGTGAAATTCTCATATTGAGAATATAGTAGAGTTCCTCTGGACCTCTTCACTTGAGGTGTTCCTTCATGAGCCACTTGCAAAGTGTCCCGAATTTTCTTAGCAGTAGTACAACTTTGAATTCTGATGTACTCGTCCGGAGTCCACACACAAGCCATTTATTGTCCTTGTCATTCTTCTCTCATTGCCTCAAGTCCTCAGCAGTGCAGTCAACTCTTGTTTTTGGCACATGTACTCCTTCAACATTCTTCTTCAAGGTGTCAGGGACCATCAGTGACAATGTCCCATAGCTCATAGTCTTTTCATATGATGTGCTCTATTATTCTGTTTTTCCACTAGGAGTAGTGCTGACCATTGAAGAGTGGTTGCCTACCAGTGGATTATCCTTCCCAAATTTCCAGGTGGTGCACTCATCTTGATCTTCTCCTAAGGTTCTAGCCTCTTCAAGGATAACCCGCTCTGATACCAATTGACGTTTTAACTTCAATACCACACAAAAGGGGGATGACATGTGTGGTGTCCAATTTTTCGCTTAAACTAATTATGGAAGGACCTGGCTCTTTGAAGTGTTCCTTAACCTACTACTGCTGAAATAGTAAATGCGGAAAGTAAAGAACACAAGTATTTTACGTGGAAAACACATGGCTCAAAAGGTGAATTAATCACGACCTACTTCCTAGTAGGATTTTCCCAAACTCTCCACTAAATCACTTAGCCAAAAACCGCGTTTACAAAAACACTTTTGTAAACCTAGGACTAACTCTAATCCCTTGTAGCAAACAACCTCTTACTGTTGCTGAAAGGTACAATATGAAAACACCTACTACAATTGAACTAGAATAAAAGATAGACACTTGGAGCTGGTTCTTCTATATGGTTCATGTAGCTTCAGGTTTGCACACTTGAATCACACACGAATTGCTTGAAAAATGCCTTGCTATTTTGCTCTCAATTCACATTTAACTTCTGCTTTTGTGCATGGATGTAGAATAAGAACATTATACGATATATAGAGTTAGTAGATGAAGAAATAACTAGAGTTCTAATGCTACTCTCCCTTGGTGGAAGAGTTCTAGTTGATCTCAACTCCTAACTCCTTCCTTATCTTGAATAATGTTCTCTTTGAGTAAGGAATCATTCTCCTTATCAATTATGCAACATTTTCGGTCAGGAGATATCAATTATGCCTAGTTAAGTTTATCTCTTTCACGTGCATCCAACATGCTCGAATCTGCTAGTGTTTATGCACACAAGGGATGGGTTTGGTTCATGCATGAGCTTCCTTTGTCAATCTTCAAAACTAACCTTCACTTGGGCCAACAAGAAGTCCTCACGCGTTGGCCTGTCTGTCATTTCCCAATTCAATATGCGTGATGTATTATCTCCAATGTGAACATCAAACTTTTTATCAAATACAGTGCGACATTCATAGAACATCCACCAATCCTATAAAACTCGAACTTTCTCCTCAACCTATCCCTCACCGGCTTCATTGAAGCTCGAAACGCAATCTTACCCCAGGGTTACTCACCACTCTCGACAAGAGTTTGTCTTGTATTAATTTTGAATAAGGTGATGAATTCATCGAACGAGTTTGTCTTGTCATATTGCTCTGTTTCATAATTGAACCTAGGTTTAATGAGAAAATTTAAAAAAAATTATACGAACAAACAGTTACAGAATTTTGTTAAGAAATTGATACAAAACTCAACCAAAGCTAATAAGAGATACCTACAATGAACTCTAACTAAACAATTCAGTCACAAAAGCCTAAAAAAGCAACATCGCTTCTCCAAAAACACATCCAATCCGAAAATTATACAAAATAAGAGATTTTCTACTCCAAAGTACCTGGAATCAGACGAACGTAACCGCAACTGTATCTTGTTTTGTCGTCAATTTTAGCAATTTTGGTTCAATTTAGCAAATAATTGCATATATATATAGATAGATAGATAGAGAGAGAGAGAGAGAGAGAGAGAGAGAGAGAGAGAGAGAGTGAAAACTTAAAGAATGGTGTCTGTCTTACAAAAATAACGGATACAAAAAGCTGACATTAATTGAAATTATTTGGGCCCAAAATGACATTCGGGCCGTTTTTAGTAGATATTTTGTTTTCGGCTATTTTTGGTTGGGAAAATTTATAGAGTGACAGTTTGGGCAATTTCTCTTCTTTTAAAAAAAAAAAACTTTTTCCTATTTGATTTGTTTGATATAGTCATAATGAAGAAAACAAAATTTTGTATTAATTTTGTTTGAAAATTAAATAAATCATAATAAAACAACCTATATATTTTGATCCGCCTAAATTCAGTTCAAACTCTTTCGTTTGACACCCATAAATTGTCAAGCAACCTAATATAAAGTTGCTTTCACCAACATCGCATGGGTATACTCAAATTGCCTGATCGTATAGTTGGCTATATATCCATCAATTCAATTAGGTATTAAGCTGCCAAAATATGAACAAGAGAAAAATCACATAAATATTTGAAGTTGTCTAATCAGGCAATCTCTTATCTCATGCCAACTTATACTAATCACACATGTGTAAAACATGTGATCTACCATTAAAAAAAAGAACAACTTTAAGCTCATGGGTAGGTTTAGGGAGAGAAATTAAAATAAATTTACCTTATTGATAAAATTATAACTCTTCTCAATGGAATTACAACTGAATCCTTATGAGAAGAGGTAACATTAAACATTATGTCCAAGCATTCAATTTTTGGTTAATCGGTGGGATGGGATCCCTTCATGCCTTAAGTCTCGTGTTCGAGTTCTGAGAATAAATTTGTTTTTAATAGAAAGTATTTTCCTTACGCGCCACGAATCTGGATTAGTCCGAGTGAGTTTCGAATTCTAGCTAGATGATTAAAAAAATGCATCTTTAACATAGTCTTTTTGAAGCCTTCTATTATGATCACCTACCATAACTGATATGTTAGGTGTTAAGTCTCCTATAAAATCAATACATTTTTCGCCCAATATTTCCTTAATTAAAAAGGGAACTTCAACAAATTTCTCTCCAGTTTTGCTGCGATTTTTCTTTCTCATTATGGCATCTTCTCCAACTCTTTCAACAATGGCCAAGAGGTTAGTATCTTGTTTAACATCCCTCTCTATTATACCATATTCAACCTAATAATGCTAGTTTCATATATGACATGTTTTAAACCATAAATTTCAAAAGTATTTCTTTATTCTTTCTTTAAATTTCTTGTTCAATCAAATACAGTTAAACTTCTCTATAGTAGTCTCGTTTGTTCTAATATTTGTTGGTTGCTATAGTGAAGTGTTGTTATAGAAAAAACATATATTGTAACGTAACGGTAAAAATCAATTTCAAGAAAAACTTGACTTTTATAGTGACAACAACAACAACAACATACACAGTATAATCCCACATAGTGGAGTCTGGGGATGGTAGTGTGTATGCAGACCTTACCCCTACCTTGCGGAGGTAGAGAGGTTGTTTCTAATAGACCATCGGCTCAGAAAATCATAGATACCACAATAATAACATGAAAGGACAACATCGAGAAACCATGTTAAAGCAGCATATATAACCAGATAGTAAGATGATCGAAACGCAAAAGACGACAGATATTCAAAGAAGCCTAATACCAACCAAATACGAGAGTACATACTTACACTACCGGTATGAATAATAACCTACTATCATAATCCTCGACCTCTACCTCTACACCTTTCTATCAATGGTCATGTCCTCAATCAGTTGTAGTTGTGCCATGTCATGCCTAATTACCTCACCCCAACTCTTCTTCGGCCTACCTCTACCTCTCCCAAGGCCCTCCAATGTCAACCTCTCACACCTCCTTACCGGGGCGTCTGTGCTTTTCATCCTCACATGATCAAACCATCTAAGCCGTGTTTCCCGCATCTTGCCCTCAACAGAGTTCACACCCATGTTATCCCGAATAACTCCATTCCTAATCCTATCTAACCTGAGACTTATATAGTGAATGAATATTATATAGGGATGTTGTTGTTGTAGAGAATCTCACTGTATTATCATATAAAATGGGTTGAAGGGACTAATATGTTCTCCTTAAATGAAAAGATAACTTCAAATAGACCATAGAACTAGGATTAAAAAAAATTAAGTTGCTTTACTTACACATTTTATTGTGAAGGTTGGAGGGAAAAGTAGCATTGGTAACTGGAGGAGCCAGCGGCATTGGCGAAGGAATTTCCAAGCTGTTCTGTGAGCATGGCGCCAAAGTCGCCATTGCTGACGTCCAAGATGAAATCGGCCAGTTATTGAGCTCCACACTATGCAACTCCATTTATATTCACTGTGATGTTACAAATGAAGAGGATGTCCAAAATGCTGTCAACAAAACTGTGTCTGATTTCGGAAAACTTGACGTTATGATCTGTAGTGCTGGCATAGGTGGCGAGAATAAACCTCGAATTATTGACAATGACAAGGCGAATTTTGAGCGAGTTGTTAGCATCAACTTGACTGGAGTATTCCTGTGCATGAAGCATGCCGCAAGAGTCATGGTGCTGTTTAATTAGAAATTTATTTAAATATAAAGAATAAATAAAATACTTTTTAAAATTAAAATTTGTGTCTTTAGAAAAAGGATACATATTTTCCTATTAAATTAGGTTTTTCTTTGCTATAATTTGTTGCTTACTGACCTTCTAATTTCTATAGCTAGTCTTGTCTTCTCCTCCAAAAACTCTCCTTTTTTTAAAAAAAAATCTGCATTACTAGAAATGTTTTTGCTTTCTTAAGAAGAGTTTCTCCACTCTTTGTTAGTGCAGAAATTTAGCTCCCTTTGACCATTGATTTTAAAAAATTAAAAACACTGTTTGTTTATAATATAGTTGGTTTTGAAAAAAAAAAAAACTTTGAAAAAATTTCAGGTTCCCAAAAATTGGTTTAGGGCCAATATTTCCACTCACTAAATTTAATTTTTTTTTAAATAAAATGTATATCGAAACACAACTTAAACTTTCAAAAATTATATTTTAAACTCAGCTTCAAAAACTCTTTTCTCAAGTTTCAGTCAGATCTTTGTCCAATTGTTAGCGTAAAGACATGTCATATTCACTAAAACATTTTTGTATATTTAATCTAATTATCTCGCGAGTGAGTATTTCCCACATAATTTTCGATAGAACTATTTACCACAGATTTTCCTCGGAAATTCCATTTTAGTGACAACATTCCAACTAGTAGCGGAGCCAAAAAAATTTGTACTTACGTATAAATGTACATAGTTTTTTATGTACATTTAATCCGCTTTATTTATATAAAAAATAAAAAAACTTTAAAGTGTAATATTTTTTGAATCCCCTTTATTAGATTTTTGGCCTCCAGTTCACCACTATTTTCTATTTATATATAATATAATCTATATATACGAGTTGGTCACAAGGGTCAACTGATCCCCTTTGTTTGAAAAATTGCATTGCGTATATAGGTAAAATATTAGGTTTTAGAGGTATATAACACATTGAACACCCTTTATTAGGAACTTTTTTCACAGAAAAATTTCTAGCTTCGTCAATGTATAAGAGCTAGAAAAAAGTAAACAGTGAAACTGACCGGCTAATTGTGTTAATTCTTTATTCATATTTTGCAACAGGTCCCAGCAAAACAGGGCTGCATCATTTCCATGGCAAGCATAAGCTCCGTAGTTGGTGCAGCCGCATCACACGCTTATACCAGCACCAAACACGCCGTGTTAGGTCTCACGAAAAACTTGTCTGTTGAATTGGGCCAATTCGGAATACGAGTCAATTGTTTGTCTCCTTATGCTATGGTTACGCCTTTGGCCACCAAATTTATTGGAATACTTGATCATGAGAAATTTGAAAATACTACGCATATGGCTGGGAATCTTAAAGGAGTAACGCTTAGAGTGGATGATGTTGCAAAAGCTGCTGTTTTCTTGGCAAGTGATGATGCTAAATATATTAGCGGTCATAATCTCTTAATTGATGGCGGATTTAGCGTCTTTAATCCTTCTCTTGGGATGTTTAAATATCCAGAATCAACTTGATTATATTGAGCAAGT
The DNA here is from genome assembly GCA_005239495.1 of Nicotiana undulata. Taxonomy (NCBI): domain Eukaryota; kingdom Viridiplantae; phylum Streptophyta; class Magnoliopsida; order Solanales; family Solanaceae; genus Nicotiana; species Nicotiana undulata. The sequence continues at coordinate 34,445 of ML293129.1, forward strand.
TAAGTGTATTAATCTTTCATTTACAAAATGGAATAAATTAATAAACAATGAAAGTTTGTTGTGTTATGAAACAATAAAAGAACAAGAACGATATTACAGAGAAAGAGAAAATTCTTATTGAATTTTGGGATGAATTACAATGGAACAAAACCCCTCTATTTATAGGGGAAAAGTGACTTAGCCACCAAGTAACAAACCCTAGAATCTCTCTAAAATATAGACATTCACCATAAATAGAATTCTATTTATAACACTCCCCCTTGAATGTCTATTCAACAGATAATGTGTCTCGTTAAAACCTTAACTAAAATAAAATTCAGTGGGAAAAAATTTCTAGAAAAGGAAAAAGAATACACATATCTACCAATACGCATTTTGGTTGCCTCGTTAAAAACGTTGCAAGGAAAACCTAGTGGGACAAAACCTCATAAGGGAAAAAGAGTACAACGTGTATTAACTCCCCCGATGAGAGCATCAATTCACATCCTTGAACCGTCGCATCCCAATCTTGTGCACTAGCTTTTTGAAGGCTGACGTCACTAGAGATTTGATGAATAAATCTTCCATATTAACTTCAATGAATATGTTGCACCTTGAAAATCCTCATTCTTGTATATGTATAATGTTTTCATATAATATCGTGGAATAGCCTTTTAAATATCTTCTTGGAGGGAAAAATTTCCGCTATCACATTATCGTGCTTATAGTTATAGCAAGATACATATGTGCACAAATAGCACTTAGGATATGGTACTTCAAGACCAAGAATTGTATATACCTTAAGCGATTTAAATCCTTCAAGGATTGTCATATAAGTTAAGTCTTATAAGCCATATAATAGACTTTAGATACATATCAAGTTTTCATGTCATGCTAGACATATAAGATACATGAAAGTGATTGCACACACCACTGACTTTATATTTTCAAGTGTTTGAATTGCAGGTCCAAAACTATATGTCTTTCATATAAAACAATTCTATTCGAATTCTGTCTCTTTCATTTGGCCAATATTTTTGTGTCTATATTCAACAGACTTAAAATCCTCATGTATACTTAGCGCTATGAAAGATGTCGTCGGCGAACATTTTATATCGGTTCCGATATTATTATTTTTTCATAAAGATATAACATAGAGATCTCTTTATTAATATATTCAGGTACCTAAATCTCTCCTGAGATTTTATGAAGTGTTATATCATGTGATCTTCTAGATCACTTGCCTCCTTTATTATGATCATTTGCTCATCTTCTTTATCAAGAAGTTTATTTGAACCGATTTGTCTATACGTTTTAAGTGTACCATAGATTTTGTCCTTCTAGGACATAATAGGAGCATTTGTAATGAGGTTACTTTCTTTGGGTCAGCAAATGCGTATGGCATGCTTTGCAATATATTGCAAATGAATTATCTTTTATGAACTTCAAGTTCATATTATCTTATTTGAGGATCTAGATGAAGAAATGATAATTCATTCCACGTAAGTTTTTCTCAACTGTTTATCATGGCTCCCTCTCATGTTAGAAAAACTAACTTTCTTCCTCAATTTTGGTAACCCATCTTTGTGCATTATGGTTTTAATCAAAATATACACCGCACATCAATAATAATAAGATGAAATTATTTGTTCCTGACCCTAAACTACTTGTGAGGGAAGAATGTAATATACTTTCGTGTATAACGTATATCAAACAGATATAGATAACTTCGTTCTCATAAGAAATAGTTTAGCTATTAAGTGGAGGCACTCAATAAATCATTTTGCTAAACCAATTGTGATGTAAACCAATTTATCAAGATGAACTATCTTGAATAGACAATCGAAAAATTATGCTCTAAATTAAATTATTGAGCAAGTCACCACGCAAACAGCAGGTTGCGTGTTAAATAATTGCACGTGTAACCATCTCATAGATGCATCTTATGTGGTATACATGGCAAGTGAATGGGCTCATATTCACCTTTTATTTCCAGTATTCATGGGATTCAATCCCAATTTTAGTTGGTACATTAATTAATGAGAACATGCAACATAAGAGAATTCATAAAGAACTTTCTAGTTCTTTAATATTTACCCATGTGAATTCTCTTTTTTTCTTGCACGTCATACTTAAATTGATATGGCTAAACCAATTATGCCAACTGAATTAATTATCAATATTGACAAAGTTTAGGTTTTTACCATGACGTGTTCAATTATCAATAAACTCCAAGTTTATTATGATATGAGTTTTTATATCAATAAACATCCTCTTTATTGTGGCATTCTTTTATTTATGTAGTACAAACTGGAGAATAAAACGGATAACTTTTCACATACATAGTACCTGCTACAAGTTGTAGTAATAGAAGATATTAAATCTTTTCTTTATTTATAGTCTCAATATCCCTAATCACTTTCGTGAATACTTTAGAAACTCAATAAGTTTCTTTGAGACTTACTACAACACTATACCTTATTGGTAATCAATTGTGTTTCTCCAAAATAGTATAATTGGCTCTTCCAGAGCTCTCAATTAATTTTGTACTATCACATATTCATCAACATCCATATGGTGAATATCGCTTTCAAATAGAAAGTTATACCATTATGGTCATGGTCAAAATTATTATAGGCAAGATAGTTGCTTCTATTACTTTTGTCATGTAATAATCGCATTGCCATAATATTTTGGCTAATCTCAGTAGGTACGTGATCAATGATCATTCATGCCATAATAATGAAATTATTTTCTTATTTCATCTCAAACCTTCTTTTAGAGGTGAGTGTGGTACTACCACTAGCACGTTCATATTCTTCCAAGAATGAATATGTATTAAAAAGTCAGATGTTGTCACATTCACATCATGAATGGACCATAATCATCCATATGTGCTTTACAAAATCTCATGAATGGACCATAATCATCTATATGAGAATGGAGCAAATTCAATGGGACGGGTTTCCACTTTCTTTGCCCACAATCATACATGAAGTTTATCATGGCAAGGCATAGAAATTTTACCACTTCGGGTGGTTATAATTTCTTGCAAACTCTATAAGAATATAATCAAAAGTTTATTGTCTTTGCTTGCATTTTAAAATCAAATTATAGAATTTCAAGAATTTAAAATAGAAAAATAAAATAAAATATTTATCTTAAATCCAGAATTTAATCATGAAGGAAGCTCATGGAATAATTAACAATCATTATGCTCAATCCCAAAGCTTCTACTCAATTGGTTAGGGTCTCGTGCTGATAACATGTTATAAAACAATAAAAGAACAAGAACAATATTGCAGAGAAAGAGAAAGAGAAAATTCTTATTGAATTTTGGGATGAATTACAATGGAACAAAATTCCTCTATTTATAGGGGAAAATGACTTAGCCACTAAGTAACAAATCCTAGAATCTCTCTAGAATATAGACATTCACCATAAATAAAATTCTATTTATAACATGTTGAATTTTATTAAGCTCGTGGAATATTACATACGTAGTGGTATTTATGTTGACATTTCTTATTGAAAGAAAAATAAATTTGTGTTTCACAATATAGTCGGTATTCAAAGCTCTTTACATCTAATGTATGAGTTTTAATGGCTGCTTTCTTACATTCTATTGTAGTAAATACATTTGGATGGTGGTTATCTGTTGTATTGTATCGCATTGTTATTTTAAATATGATGTTTGTTTTGATTGTGACTTAAATTTTATTGTATCGTATCGTTAAATCCGTCGTCACGTAACGACGAAATGTGCCACTTTACGTAACGACCGATTTGGTGTGGTTGCATCGTTATCTTGTCTTTTTCTCTCATCTCACCCTTCACTATTATTAAATAATTTTGTTTTATCATTTACCCTACTTTTTTATATGATAAATTTATTCTGTATTATATTGTTGGTGCATGATATTATGAAATAACGGCAAATGAAACAATTTATTCAAATATTGTATTTATCAAACGGTATAGTACAATATAATACGATACGAGAAGAGACGATACAATATGAAACAGTGTGAAACAACTATCCAAACAAGAAACTCCCCGTAGAATATTATAGTAATTAAAGAAGCAGAAGGATCCCAGAAGGTGGCGAATGAGCGGACTGGATTAATTGGTGCATAACCTTTAAAAAAATGAAACTATTATATAATAGGTCAAAATACACTAATAATGTAAGAAAATTTTGCATATAATTAAAATGCCTGCAATCAAAAAGCAATTACGGAGCTCTGACTTCTGTGCAACTTAGCCCATATCATTCATTTAATACAAATCTTTATATATATATTTCTGGTATTGGTTGAAGAAGTCTGGTTGCACATGGTTTCCTCTGTTATCACACTTTAATGCTAATGCAGTATTCATTCAATCAAGTAAATTTTATTTCAAAAAGATAAAAATTAAAAAATAGCAGCCTAGTGCACAAGGTATTCCAAATTTGCATGCGGTTAAAATCGACCACACTCGATTTTACGAGCTCGAGGATCTGCCTCGAGAGTGAGTCTGTATCGAAGCAAGCTCGAGCTCTAAGAACACGGAGACTAAGGGAGCGAGATCGGGCTAAATCGACGCCGAAGTAACGGAATAACGAAATATCCGTAATCGACCACCAATCTCGGCAGGAATCTCGAAATTGGCAGAACCATTAAAGGTTATTGATATCAATCATGTATTTTGCTTCCGAAATTAGAATTATACCTTATTTAGGATTCCTCTACTATATAAAGAGGAACCTTGTTCATTTGTAAGGGACATATGAATCAGATACGCATTTACTGAGAAATATAAACACTCTGCTCTTTTGCTCGCTCTTAATTCTCTACTATTTTTATTGTTCTTATTACTCTTGTGGTTCTTAACGCTTGATGTTGCGACCAAATACACTCACGCAAGTATACGTGGTCGTCAAGTAATAAAGTAGTGAGTAGAGTATCGTCCCACGAAGACTTATGATTAACTTTTGACGGATTTAACTCAATTTAACTTATCGATTCAAGATATTTATCACAAAATATATAATTAACTAAGTTACTACCTAAGAATACCAAGTAATTAACTAGAAAATCAACCAAAACAAATAGCAATTTCGACTAACAATCAATAGGAGAGGATATTCCAGGATCACGGGCTAGCTAACAATCGTGTTATATTCTTGGCTTAAAATAACTAAGTGATTTATCTAGATTGTTTATTGACAAGGTTGATATTACTCATAAGATCTTTCGAGTTCTTATTTGTCTATTCAAGTTATCTCAATGCCTATATGTCTATGGAACCAAGATTAACAAGAATGCAGTCACAATTCCTGTATTTCAACCAAGCAAGGCAATTAGGTATATGTCTATCCTAATTGCGAATCCGTTCCCCGATGCCCGGGTTCAAGAACTTGCTCTATTTAATTCTTTATGCAATCTAGAATTCCCACTTTCGAGTTCAACTCTAGATTCGTAGATAGTATTTCACTGTTAGCTACTCAGTAAAATAATTAAGAACAGAATTAAATAAATAACCCAATATGATAAAATCAAATTAGTCAAATTAAACTTCAAATATAACATTCATGTTTCACCCATGACCCTAGAACAATAGGGTTCTTAGCCACACATGTTCATACAATCATCAAAAATAATGTTTTCAAACATAAAATCAATGAGTACTAGAAAAAATATGGAATAATCGATGAACTCCGTGCTCCCAAGTGTGTTGCTCTTTTGTTTTCCTCTCCAAAATCACATTCCCTCTCAAAAATAAGCTTAGACTTGCTTTTATACGTGTTTGGTAGGTCTAGGGCCGAAATAACCGTGTCCCGGACAAAATAGGAGAAAATCCCATCATCGGCGCCCTGGGTAGCGCCAGGCGCCCTCCAGGGCGCTACTCCTAATTTAGGTATTGCCCACAACGCCACAGGTGGTGTTGGGCGCTGTCTGTGGCACCCAATTTCGCAATATTTCCGGTTTCGTCCGTTTTGGCTCTAATTTCGCGCGTTTCGCCCCCAATTGATCCCGAATCGTTCCTACACATAAAAACACTTCAAATTAATATAAATCATCACATTTAACATCTAAAACTCAAGAAACAAAAGTAAAATATGAGGCGATATACATAGAAATATATACACTTTAAGCTAAACATCAACGCCCCACACTTAGACTCTTGCTCGTCCTCGAGCAATGGGACAAACCACTACCCTTCAACGCGTACAAAAGTCATTATCAAGGAGCATTTTACTTTTAAACCACACACTTCACCACTTAACTATGATCGATACCGGCAATCAAATATGAACATACAAAAATTCACGTTCTTCCCCTTCTTTAAACATGCCCAAGTATAACAAGTTAATCACTCATACCAACAACCTATTTGCAACCACCAAACCTCAAAAGTCAACTTGTAACCACTAAGCTCTCTCAATTCACGCAATTACCCAAAAAGAAAGTTTAGAACATTACCAATTGCTCATGAGATCATGTGCCCTCACCAACAACAAAGAGTGAATATAACTAGTCCACACATTCAAATATGCTTTTGAACATAATTTAAGGACATCACACAATTGAACAAAAATTTCACTCACTCTCACAAAGAATTCATATGCATCCCGTGGTCGTACCATAAGCTTGCCCTTAGTGTAGATCTCCACTAATTTAAGTTAGCCAAATCTAGGATCAATTAGGACTTTTAAGGTTGTAATGTAGGCTAAGGGACGGGTAGGATATATTTAGGAATAGTGACTACCCTCCTAAGCACTTTAATACACTACATTCACAATTCAACACATATTCTCCTCAACCAATTCACTTGCCACAACCCATATTCAACATAGCCCTTTTTCAATTAAGCATCTCTATACTCCCACTAGCACATATTAATAAAATTTGGAGGTGTGTATTCTACATACTTCTTCTATCATTTTTTTCTTCTTTCTTTTACAACAATATTTTTTTTTCCATATATGAAAGTTCATTGGCTAGTGGCTTTTTTTCTTGCACCAAAGGGACCTTCCATGGCTCCACTCAAAACTAATCCACAATATCTCACCCTACTTCTTTTAGCGACGAAGTGCCTTAGGATGTAAAGGTACAAAAATCTCAATTTAAGAACCAAAAATAGGGGTACGGCTTGTAATGTGGGTACCAAAGAAAAGGTCAAAAATCTCAAAGGGGCTAGCAATGGAAAAAAAAATTATTTTTGTGGACAAGTACATCCATGAACAAGCAAGAAAATGCCCACGTCATCTCCTAGATTAGCATAACTTACAATTTCGCTTCAATTAACTGTAACGACCCGATCCGTCGTTACGTAAAAATAACCTGCAATATAATTGTTGTTATTGACTTGATATAGATTGGTTATACTGTAATTGATGTATTAGAGTTGATAGGCTTGAAATCGAATGGTTGTAGTGAGAATTCAGTCAATTAGCCTTTTAAAATAGCCTTAAAAGGGGAAAAGTTAACTAAGAGTTGACTTATTAGTAAACGACCTAGGAATGAGGATTTTATGGTTTGAATAGCTTCGTTAGGTGATTTGGGACTTAGGAATATGTTCAGAACAATTTTGTGATGTCCGGTGTAGAATTAGGCTTGAATTGGCGAAAGTTAGTTTT
>ML293130.1:0-37353 GCA_005239495.1 Nicotiana undulata
AAATAAATGGGTAGACAAGGGTAAATAGTTTTGTTTTTGTGGGTAAGTGTGTCATTCTCCCTTAAAAATAAGATCTTTTTTTGCTCTATCAAAGTAAGTCCGAAACACATAACGCTTTACTAAAGTTGGGCTAGGCTCGGCTGGCCCGTTCGCCTAATAAAAATATTTAATTAAGAATATAAAAAGCAAAAGAAAAACAGAAAATGCCAAGAATAGTAATCCAAAATCAAAGTCTATTACGCCCATCAAATTAAAAGATCAAAATCTTTAAGTTAATATTTTAAAAATAAAATCAAGCTAAATAAAATTACAGAAGTAAATAATAAAATCCTCCTAATTCCCTAAACCCTAAAAAGTAGCGCTCTTTCCTCTCTTTCACACGTACATGTATATTTTGTCTTCTTTTTGTCTCTAAATTTTATTGTCTCACAAACGAATTTAAGTGTGCTTGATGGACATTATGTGTTAGATGTTGGATATGCCATGAGTTCCATGAATATGTCACTTGTAAAATTTGATAATATATTAGAATGATGTCAGAATTTATTAAATTGGGATCATGCTTTCTGTCATATAAGATTTTTTTCTACTTGTAAATATTTATTGCTTAAAATTTTAGGTTAGAACTTAAATATAAAAAAATATGAAAAATACATTTTAAGGATGGTGGGTTTGCCCTTGGGGCCGGCGGCAGCGTAAGTCTAGCATGGGCTAATCATTTTAAGGGCCATCAAAATGATGGACCGGTCCAGCCCAATTCTTCAAATGCCAAGGGCCGTGTGGGCTCGGGTTTAGTCAAAAGTAATCATATTGTTAATCAAGAATCAAATGCACCGAAGTATTTAACATTGAATTGTTCTTTCCAAATTGTAGGTGTCCCACCTCCTTTTTTTCGAGGTTTTCCAGTGAAAGTGACATTAATCGAAGGGATTATTTAATTAATCAAGGTTGCAACTTGGGATAATCATTAGTGTCCCAAATCACCGGTCTATTTTGAATTCCAAATAAAAAAAATAACTCTTATTTATGGTATGTGAACACAGAAGACCGGATAAAATTCTATTAATCCGGAAAAAGGTGTTAGGCATCCCATATTCCGTGGCTTTAGCACGGTTGCTTTGATCATACATGGCTTAATTGATAGTATAATTATTTATTAGAACCTACATACATTTTACCTTTTACCGCTTTTAAATTGCTTGATTACTCGTAATTATGGAATTATTTTGAAATGAGTCACGCGTATGTGTACTCATTTCGTTCGGCGCGTCAAGAATCATGTCACGAGTACGTGTACATAATTAATAACACTTTATTATTATTAAGAATGTTGTGCCCAAGGTTGTGCGGACGCATGCCTTGGTTTTAATTTTGGAAATCTAACTATGTTAAGCGAACGTGTACACAATCACGATAATTTATTTATTAATACACGCCTAAAACATACTAACAACTTGTGAGTTATTTTCCAAATGAAATCTCCCGGCAGCCCACTTGCGTCAAACTAGGTAGTCCACTCTATGTTTGATGGTCCATTATATAATAGATCAATATAACCCACTCCTACAAATTTCCTTGAAACTGAATTCACGGTCCACTGTGTATATGAACGTAATAGCCCACTTATAGGATTCAATAGCATATTTTTGGGTTTAAATCATATCTAAATAAATGCTCAGAGTACTAGGAAAGGAAACTAATAAAATATCATGCTTTTCAATTTACAAGAAACAAACAAAACTTCACATGAAAATGTACTGGCAAAGCAAGAGTGAATGAACACAACATATCTCATTGTTTCTTCCATCACCAAGATTATCCAAAATAACGTAAACACAAAGTAACATGAGACTACGAAAATGATTAAATAAAGCACAAACATCACATTTTACTTAAATGTCCATTTGAAACTAAACTTAATAGAAGGCTGTGAAAATCAATAAAGATTAGCTAAAGATAACTAACAAAATTCAATAAAAGCACATATAGATTGATAATAAAAAATCAGAGGCGAGGTAAGAGAAGAACCTCAAAACAGAGCCAAAGACTTTGATTGAATAATATAATCTCCGTCTACAACCATCGTGTCGTTCTAATGAGATCGACATCCAAAAACTTGAAAACAAAGAGATTTGCCGGAGCTCAAACAGGACCAATGACGACCTCGACACCGACAAACTCAACTTTTGGAGCTGCTGATTTTCATGAGAAGTGGATTGTTTTTAAGTGATTTTCCAGCTGGGTTTTGGGGGTGTTTGTAGCTAAATTTTAATAGAGTTTCGGGCCGATGGAAGATGGTCGTTTTGGAGGCTTTGATTTCGGAAATGCTTACTGCTAGTGATGAGAATGCTCTACAAAGGGGCGGCAGCGACAATGTCAATGAGAGAGACGAGGAGAAGAATCGAGACAGTATTGAAGCGGTTGCCATGGCTAGCCGTCCTCCATTGAAGAGAATGAGAAAGATGAGAAGTGGTCATTTTCAAATGAGGGATGATGGGGGTGGGGCCGCCGTTAGGTTAGGAGTCTTTTCCTTCGTGAAATTGATTTTTGCAATCTAAGGATTAGAGTGATATGGTAAGTTTTTTTGTTTTTTCTTTTTGGGGAGGTGCGACTGACAATTAGGTCTCTCTTCCTTGTGTGTTGTGTGTGTGGAAGATATATAGGTGTAGGTATAAGGATTAATTGATGGCCAAGAAAAACGTGTGTGTATGGACATGTGAGTTTTGAGGGAGAGCATGTGAGTTTGTTATAAAAGATAAGGAAGAATCTTGTCACATGGAAATGACTCATTGGTTCTTGCTTTAATTGATATTTTTCTTTTCTTTTAAGAGCGTAAAATAAAAATAGTAGCTAAATATTTTAAAATCAAGAACATAATTTTTTTTTGTGATTTTTAATTTTCTTAAAAAAAACTACTAAAAATGAAATAAAGGTTAAATATGTAGATTAAACTTAAAATTATTTACATACTAAAAAGTGTTGAAAAATCCCAAGTATGGTTAAAAATTAGGTGCTCACAGTTACCTCTCTTTGCTTGGGAACATGAAGAGTTTTGAGGAAAAGACAAAGTGAGTCGTGTGACTAATTTTTGACAAAATCTTTATTCAAAAGGGATAATAAACAAAGGAAAGGGTAACTGAGTCCTGATTTTGGACAACCTACATATCCCGGGTCATAAGGGAATCAGGTCGCGTATAGTTCAAGGAGAATGATGGAATGATGAGTTGAAGAGTCGAGTGAGGTTTCGTCGAGGCTCTGGTCTGTGGTCCTGTTATTACATCAAAAACCAAAATATAAAGGAACTAAATAAACCTATCAGCTATGAGTTATAAGATTCCTATCTATAAGTCTTCTAAAGCTTGATCTTGAGTCTTGAATGGTTCTTCATGTAGACTTTTGATTTGAACCTTGATGCTTGCTAGCTGCAGGTGCTAGCTCATTCTTCCACGACATCTTCTGATAAAAACAGGGAATGTAGTGCTCGTGACTTCAGACATGTCTTGGGCAGTTCAAATCTTTCATCTGCTTGTGCATGTTAGAATCACTTCTTTTTTTTCTTTTCTTTTCTTTTCTTTTATTCTGGATTGAGACTTCTTCTTTTAGTCATCTCGAACCTTGTGCCTCGACGTAAAAACCTGCTCAGACACCAAAATAAATGAACGAACAAAATTTTCTGCCCAAGTTTTCACTAGGAAAATTTCGTGAGTTATTCGTAGCAAAACTCTATGATACTTCATTATTGAAAGCAATAAAAGGTCGGAATTGGTGTACGCTGAGAAAATAGAGACAGGGAGTGAAGACCCTATGTCTAAAATAAAAGCAGCTAGGGAGTGGAGACCCTATGTCTAAAATGAAAGCAACTAGGGAGTGGAGACCCTATGTCTAAAATGAAAGCAACTAGGGAGTGGAGATCATATGTTGAAAAAGCGACTAGGAGGTGGAGAACCTATGTCTAAAACAAAATCAACTATGGAGTAGAGACCCTGTGTTGGAAAAACAACTAGAGAGTGGAGACCCTATGTCTAATATAAAATTAACTAGGGAGTGGAGACCCTATATTGGGAAAAGCGACTAGGGAGTGGATACCCTATGTCTAAAACAAAATCAACTAGGGAGTGGAGACCCCATGTCGAAAATAAAATAAACTAGGGAATGGAAACCCTATGTTGGAAAGCGACTAGAGAGTGGACACCATATGTCTAAAACAAAATCAACTAGCGAGTGGAGACACTATGTTAGAAAAGAGACTAGAGAGTAGAGACCTTATGTCTAAAATAAAATCAACTAGGGGGTGGAGACTCCATGTCAAAAATAAAATCAACTAAGGAATGGAGACCTTATGTTGGAAAGCGACTAGGGAGTGGAGACCCTATGTCTAAAACAAAATCAACTAGGGAGTAGAGACCCTATGTTGGAAAAGAGACTAGGGAGTGGAGACCTTATGTCTAAAATAAAATCAACTAGGGAGTGGAGACCCTATGTTGGAAAATCGACTAAGAGTGGAGACCCTATGTTGGAAAAACGACTAGGGGGTGGAGACCCTATGTCTAAAACAAAATCAACTAGGGAGTGGAGACCCTATGTTAGAAAAACGACTAGGGAGTAGAGAACCTATGTCTAGAAAAAATCAACTAGGGAGTGGAGACCCTATGTTGGAAAAACGACAAGAGAGTGGAGACCCTATGTCTAAAAAAAAATAACTAAGGATTGGAGACCCTATGTTGGAAAAGCGACTAGAGAGTGGAGATCCTATGTCTAAAGCTATAACGACATGGTCGGTCATTTTGAGAGTTAGCGCCCCGATCCCCTGATAACTGCTCTCCTATGTCTTATTATGTTAATGAAACTTGTCGGAGAATTGAGTGATGAAAATTGGAATGTTTTTGGACATATAGTCCTTTAAGGTGAGCTTTAATCTTAGAAATTGGACCGTAGCGGGAGCTATGAGAAGACGGATCTGGAATGGGAATCCGTCAACTCTGTTAGCTCCGTTGGGTGATTTCGGGATTGGGAGCATGTTCGGATTGTGTTTTCGAGGTCGGATGTAATAGACTTGAATTGACGAAAGTTAGATTTTCGGCGATTTCCGCCGATAGGTGAGATTTCGATATCGGACTCGGAATGGATTTTCGAAAGCGACAGTAGGTCCGAAATATAGTTTATGACCTGTGTGCAAAATTTGAGGTCATTCGGACGAGTTTAGACGTGGTTCGGCGTCGAATGTGAATTCTTAGAATTTCCTAAGTCCCTAGGGTTGAATCTACGCATTTTTGGATATTTTGATGTTAGGGGACGTGTTTTTAAGGCCCGACCAAGTTTGGATAGGGTATTGGGGTCAGTTGGTGGTTTTAGTTGAGGTCCCGGGGGCCTCGGGGTTGTTTCGGATGCCTATCGGGAGGTTTGGAAATTTTATAGAGTGCTGAACCAGACCTGTATCTGGTGTTCCACACATGCGATGGAATTTCCGCAGGTGCGGGACGTATGTCGCAGGTGCGAATCTCGAGTGGCCTGGTCAGGGATCGCAGGTGCGACCTGGGCTCCGCAGGTGCGAAACCGCAGGCGCAATTTTTCTATCGCAGGTGCGGTCCCAGGGCTTTTAAGTGATTTTTCGCGCCTGCGATGATAATTCCGCAGGTGCGGTACCGCATGTGCGGTGAAATGGACCGCAGGTGCGAAATCCATGTGTGCCTAATTCTAAAATCTGAGGGTTTATGTTATTTTCACAATTTTTGGACCTTGAGAGCTCAGGAAAAGAGATTCTTAGAAGATGTTACATATAGGCATTTTAGGTAAGTTATTCCTAATCATCATAGGTTAATTTCCATGATTCTAGTCTTCAATTCCACCCTTAAATTCGAGATTTTGAGTTGAAATTGGGGAAATTTGGAAGGAACTTCCTAGATCGAGTTTTGGGGTTTTGATTGGGTATTTGACCTCCGATTTGAGAGATTTTCATACGTTTATACTCGTGAGTGAATAAGGGTTCGGAAAATATAACTTTTAACCGATTCTGAGACGTGGGCCCGAGGGGCGTTTTGGTCAAATTTTCTAATTTCGCGTATTAGTTCCGAATTAATTAGTTATTTTAATTTCTTGAATTTATATTTACATTGTACCATCGAATTGAATAGATTTGGGCCACCCAGAGTTGGATACTCGTGGCAAGAGCGTGAGTATTGATTGATTTGCACAGTCGAGGTAAGTGGCTTGCCTAACTCTGTGTTGGGGAATTTCCCTTAGGCATTTTTAACTGATTTTAACTATAAAACATCGTGTACGTGAGGTGACGAGCGCGTCTACGGGATATTTTCACAGAAGTTCCATATTTCTTTCTACACAATGCCTCATTTTCAATTCTACTACTACTGTAATCGGTTGAACAACATAATAACTTAAGATTTTACCCTGGTGAATGAATTTCTAACTGGTTTTCCAATAGTTGCTATTATTTGAAATGGATTTAAGGATATTACTCCGGGATTTCTAATTGATTTTCCTACAACCTTCAAACTACGCTATTTTGAGATTTACCTTATATTACGTATTTACATTGGGACTGCGGGCGTAGACCTGAGCCTTTCCCTCATACTGCATTGCACACAGGGACTGCGGGCATAGACCTGAGCCTTTCCCTCATACTGCCTTGCATACCTAGGGACTGCGGGCATAGACCTGAGCATTTCCCTCATACTGCATTGCATACATAGGGATTGCGGGCAGAGACCTGAGCCTTTCCCTCATATTGCATTGCATACATAGGGATTGCGGGCAGAGACCTGAGTCTTTCCCTCATAGTGCATTGCATACCTTGGGACTGCGGGCCTAGACCTGAGCCTTTCCCTCATACTACATTGCATTGGTACCTTTCCTTTCTTATTGAGCTTTATATATATTGCGTTGAATTGAGCATTTAACTATACCGTTTCTTGCTAGCCTTACTTAGAATTTCTGTTAATTATTATCTGTTTTACTTACTTTTTCACTATATTTGTTATTTTGCAAAACCCTCAGTAGGGCCTCAACTTGACCTCGTCACTACTTGACTGGGGTTAGGCTTGGAACTTACTAAGTACCGAATGTGGAGTACTCACGCCCTTCTGCGCATGTTTTTCCCATGTGCAGATCCAGGTCCCAGTACGCAATATCACCGTTAGCCAGCAGCCTGTGCCAGGAGACTTGAGGTATAATCTGCAGCGTCCGCAGATCTCCGAGTCCCCTTCCTATCTTAGTATTGTTAGCACTTGTAGAGAATATTATACGGTTGTTTCTTTCCAGTTCTACATATTGAGGCGTAGAGTCAGCTTGTGATGTATTGATGATATTCCGGGTCTTGGGTATAGCAAACTATAATGCCAAGCGGCATAGAGTATTACTATGGCTTTAGTTCATTTTTTATTACTGTCTTCGCTTGCTATCTTAAATTCTTGTTGAATAAATAGGCTTACCTAGTCGTCAAGACTAGGTGCCGTCACGAGACCCAATCGGAGGGAGAATTGGGTCATGACAAGTTGGTATCAGAGCGTCTAGGTTCATAGGAGTCACAACATCACAAGCCGGTTTATTAGAGTCTCACGGATTGGTGCGGAGACGTCCGTACTTATCTTCGAGAGGCTATGTAACTGTTAAGAAAGATCATACTTCTTGGAATCCCTTCTCGTGCTGATTACTACTACACCAAAATTCTTAAACTCTATTCTATTCTTGCTTACAGATGGTTCGCAGTCGCACCTGACGTACCGACGATCAGGCACCCGAGCCCCCAGCCAAAGCCACTAGAGGCAGGGGTCGGGGCAGGGGACGAGCACGCGGTGCATCCCGAGCACTGGTTAGAGCAGTGGTAGAGAATCCCTCAGCAGCTGCAGATGGAGGGGCACCAGAGGTCCCTTCTATCACTCCAGCCCTCCAGGAGACTTTGGCCCAGTTCATGATTGCTTTCAGTACTCTGTCCGAGGCGAGACTACTCCCGATAGCCCCAGCTACATCACATGCCGGTGGAGGGACACAGACTCTCGCAGCCCGTACCCCTGAGCAGAGAGTTCATATGGGGCAGGTCCCAGAGTATATTCCTATGCCTCCAGCAGCTCCAGTTCAGCCTGAGGCCAGAGTAGCTGCATCTGAGTCTGAGCAGCTCCGTCTCCACCCACCTGAGTTCAGAGGATTAGCTTCAGATGACGCTTTGGGTTTTCTTGAGGAGTGTCATCGCATACTTCGTACCATGGGTATTGTGGAGACGAGCGGGGTCTCTTTTACCACTTTTCAGCTGAGAGGAGCAGCCTATCAGTGGTGGCGTGCATTTGAGCTTAGTAGTCCGGACGAGGCAGCCTTACTCACTTGGGCTCAATTTTCAGATATGTTTTTGCTTGAGTTTGTCCCTCAGAGTATCAGGGATGCTTGGCATGCGGAGTTTGAGCAGCTACGCCAGGGTACTATGACCGTGTCAGAGTATGCAGTCCGGTTCAGTTACTTGGCACGACATGCATCAGCTTTAGTATCTACTGTCAGAGAGAGAGTTCGCCGTTTTATTAAGGGACTCCATCCTAGCATTCGTACTAGTATGGCCAGGGAGTTGGAGACTGATATCACTTACCAACAGGCCGTGAGCATTTCTAGGAGGATTGAGAGTATGTTGACCCGGGACAGAGAGGAGAGAGAGGCCAAGAGGTCTCGAGAGACGGGTCACTTCTCAGGAGCTCGTGCACCAGCAGCACGCTATGGTAGGGGTTTTGTGAGTCGCCCGGTACATTCAGCTCTTCCAGCAGCCAGTGGTATTCCAGCACCTCCTAGACCTCGGGAGCCTTATTATGCACCACCAGTATCTCAGATGCCTCCTGCTCGAGGTGCTATCACCGGCTAGTCCAGCAGGACAGTTCAGAGTTAGTAGCAGCAGCCACGCCCTCAGAGGGGTTGTTTTGGATGTGGTGACCTTCGTCATGTGATCAAGGATTGCCCTAGAGTTAGGAGGGGTGCACCACCAGAGACTTATCAGGTNGCCAGATACTATGCCTTTCTAGCTCGGTCCGAGGCCATTTCTTCAGACTCGGTTATCATAGGTATTGTTCCCGTTTGTCATAGGGACGCATCGGTACTATTTGATCCAGGTTCTACCTACTCATAGGTGTCTTCATATTTTGCTCCACATTTGGGGATATCTCGGGATTCCTTGAGTTTCCCCGTATATGTTTCTACTCCTGTGGGAGATTTTCTTGTTGTGGACCGCATATATCGGCCGTGTTTGATTTTTATCGGCGGTTTTGAGACCATAGCTGATTTATTATTACTTAGCATGGTAGATTTTGACGTTATTCTGGGTATGGATTGGTTATCTCCGCACTATGCTATTCTTGATTGTCACGCCAAGATCGTGACACTGGCTATGCCAGGATTTCCGAGTTCAGAGTGGAGGGGTTCACTAGAGTATACTCTTCGTCGGGTCATTTCTTTTCTTAAGGCTCAATGGATGGTGGCAAAGGGGTGCGACGCTTATTTGGCCTATGTGAGGGATGTTAGTGCTGAGACCCCTACAGTTGATTCGGTCCCGGTTGTGAGGGATTATCCCAATTTTTTTCTAGCTGACCTTCCGGGTATGCCGCTCGGTAGAGACATTGACTTTAGCATTGATTTATTGCCGACTCAGCCTATTTCCATTCCTCCCTATCGCATGGATCCTCCTGAGTTGAAGGAGTTGAAGGAACAGTTACAGGAAATGCTTGATAAGGGGTTCATCAGGCCCAGTGTATCGTCTTGGGGTGCTCCAGTGTTTTTTGTGAAAAAGAAGGATGGATCGATGCGTATGTGCATTGACTACAGGCAGTTGAATAAGGTGACAATGAAGAATAGGTACTCCTTGCCCCGCATTGATGATTTGTTTGACCAGCTACAGGGTGCCAAGGTTTTCTCAAAGATTGATCTTCGTTCGAGCTATCATCAGTTGAAGATTCGGGAGTCGGATATCCCGAAGAATGCTTTCAGGACTAGATATGGTCACTACGAGTTCCTTGTTATGTCATTCGGGTTGACCAATGCCCCAGCAGCCTTCATGCACTTGATGCACATCGTATTTCAGCCTTATCTTGATACTTTTGTCATTGTATTCATTGACGACATTCTGATATATTCTCGGTCACGGGAGGACCAAGAGCAACACTTGAGGATCGTGCTTCAGACCTTGAGAGAGAAGAAGTTGTATGCCAAATTCTCTAAGTATGAATTTTGGCTTGATTCTGTGGCATTCTTAGGCCATGTGGTATCTTCGGATGGGATCAAGGTAGATCCGAAGAAGGTAGAGGCAGTGCAGAGTTGGCCCAGACCATCTTCAGCTATTGAGATCCGTAGTTTCTTTGGTTTGCCCGGGTATTATTGCCGTTTCGTGGAGGGATTTTCATCCATTTCAGCACCCATGACTAGATTGACCCAGAAGGGCGCACCTTTTATTTGGACTGAGGAGTGTGAGGAGAGCTTTCAGAAGCTCAAGACAGCCCTAACTACAGCTCCAGTGTTAGTACTACCTACCGGTTCGGGGTCCTATACAGTCTATTGTGATGCTTCGAGGATTGGCTTGGGAGCGGTGTTGATGCAGGGCGGTAGGGTGATTGCCTACATGTCCAGACAGTTGAAGGTACATGAGAGAAATTACCCTGTTCATGATCTTGGCATCGATTGTTCACGCCCTGAAGATATGGCGTCATTATATATACGGTGTTCCCTGTGAGATATACACGGATCACCGGAGTTTGCAGCACATATTCAGGTAGAAGGATCTCAATTTGCGTTAGCGTAGGTGGTTGGAGTTACTCAAGGATTATGACATCACCATATTATACCACCCGGGGAAGGCCAATGTGGTGGTCGATGCCCTGAGTCGCCGGGCGGAGAGTTTGGGTAGTTTGGCATATCTTCATGCAGCTGGGAGGCCCTTAGCTTTGGATGTTCAGTCTTTAGCCAGCCAGTTCATGAGGCTTGACCTTTTTGAGAATCACCGGATATTCGCTTGTGTTGTTGCTCGATCTTCTCTTTATGACCGCATTCGAGAGTGCCAGTATGATGATCCCGACCGTCGAGCTCTTCGGGATAGATTTCAGCGGGATGGTGTTAGAGATATGACCATAGATGATGATGGTGTGTTGAGACTGCAGGGCCGTATTTGTGTACCTGACGTAGATGGACTGCGGAGGTTGATCTTTGAGGAGGCCCATACCTCGCGGTACTCCATTCATCCCGGTACCGCGAAGATGTACCAGGATCTGAGACAGCACTACTGGTGGCGGATAATGAAAAAGGATATAGTGGAGTTCGTAGCCAGATGCCTCAATTGTCAGCAGGACAAGTCTGAGCATCAGAGACCGGGAGGATTACTTCAGCAGATGAGGCTTCCAGAGTGGAAATGGGAGCGGATCACCATGGATTTTGTGGTTGGACTTCCACGGACTTTGAGGAAGTATGATGTTATTTGGGTGATTGTGGATCGGCTGACCAAGTCAGCTTATTTCATTCCGGTATTGACTACGTATTCCTCGGACAGGTTGGCTCAGATCTACATGCGGGAGATAGTCTGGTTGCATGGTGTGCCGGTATCTATTATTTTAGACCGAGGTCCTCAATTCACCTCGCACTTTTGGAGAGCCTTGCATAGTGAGTTGGGCACCCAGATTGATCTCAGTACAGCATTCCACCCTCAGACGGACGGACAGTCCGAGCGCACTATTCAGATTCTAGAGGATATGCTTCGTGCTTGTGTGATGGATTTTGGAGGATCATGGGATCAGTACTTGGCCCTTGCAGAGTTTACTTATAATAACAGCTATCAGTCTAGCATTCAGATAGCGCCGTTTGAGGCTTTATATGGTAGGCGGTGCAGATCTCCAGTAGGATGGTTTGAGCCGGGCGAGGCCCGATTGTTGGGTACAGACTTGGTCCAGGATGCCTCGGACAAGGTAAAGGTGATTCAGGATAGACTTCGCACAGCTCAGTCCAGGCAGAAGAGTTATGCAGACCGGAGAGTTCGGGACATGGCATTCATGGTTGGTGATCGGGTTTTGCTGCGGGTATCGCCCATGAAGGGCGTCATGAGATTTGGGAAGAAGGGTAAGCTGAGTCTGAGGTTCATTGGCCCTTTTGAGATATTGCAGCAGGTTGGGGAGGTTGCTTATGCGTTGGACTTCCTCCCAACCTAGCAGGTGTTCATCCGGTATTCCACGTTTCCATGCTCCGGAAGTATCACGGTGATCCGACTCATGTTTTGGATTTCAACTCAGTTCAGTTGGACAAGGATCTATCATATGTTGAGGAGCCTGTGGCCATTTCGGACAGGCAGGTCAGAAAGCTCAGGTCGAAGGTCATTGCTTCAGTCAAGGTGCAGTGGAGGGGTCATCCGGTCGAGGAGGCAACTTAGGAGACCGAGCAAGATATGTGAAATCAGTACCCTCATCTATTCACAGCTTCAGGTATGTTTCTATACTCGTTCGAGGACGAACGATTTTCTTAAAAGGGGGAGAATGTAACAACCTGGCCGGTCGTTTTGAGAGTTAGCTCCCCGATCCCCTGATAACTGCTTCTCATATGTCTTATTATGTTAATGAAACTTGTCGGAGAATTGAGTGATGAAAATTGGAGTGTTTTTGGACATATAGTCCTTTAAGGCGAGCTTTAACCTTAGAAATTAGGCCGTAGCGGGAGCTGTGTGAAGACGGATCTGGAATGGTCATCTGTCGACTCCGTTAGCTCCGTTGGGTGATTTCGGGATTGGGAGCGTGTTCGGATTGTGTTTTCGAGGTCGGATGTAGGTCGGATGTGTTTTCGAGGTCGGATGTGATCCAAGGGTCCATCTGAGGACCTATTGTGACAAGCTGGTTGGCGTAGGAAAGGA
Source organism: Nicotiana undulata (assembly GCA_005239495.1). Taxonomy (NCBI): domain Eukaryota; kingdom Viridiplantae; phylum Streptophyta; class Magnoliopsida; order Solanales; family Solanaceae; genus Nicotiana; species Nicotiana undulata. The sequence goes on from ML293130.1 coordinate 12,863, forward strand.
TGAAAGGATCCGCATGAAGCTGTTCATGAGGAGTTTGAAGGGAGATACATTGACTTGGTACATCAGCCAAGATCCCAAGAAATGGTTAAATTGGGTAAGCATGGCATCTGACTTTATGTACAAATTTAGATTCAACACAGAGAACGCACCAAACGTGTTCTATATCCAGAATTTGAAAAGGAAACCCACAGAGTCGTTTCACGAGTATGCTACTCGCTGGAGGTCCGAAGCTGCTAAAGTCAGACCTGCTTTAGAAGAGGAGCAGATGAACAAGTTCTTTGTCCGGGCCCAGGACCCGCAATACTATGAACGGTTGATGATGATTGAGAATCACAAGTTCTCTGACATTATCAAATTAGGGGAGCAGATCGAAGAAGGTATTAAGAGCGGTATGGTCACAAATTTTGAAGTCTTGCCATCTACAAACAAGGATTTACGGTCCGGTGGTGTAGAAAAGGGACGTGGGAGCTGTAATGGTTGCACAAAGAGCCAAATCCCAACTCAAATACCAAATTTATCCAACACCTCCACTCACATACCAGCCAACCCCGAATTACCAAGCACCCTCACCTTCTTACCAATCTCCACCACCCACTTACCAATCTCCACCACCCACATATCAACCTACTTCACCCATATACTTACAACCCGCTCCCGTTTACCATACTTACAGTTCTCAGCCATCTCATTACCAATCAGCCCCTACCCGTCAAAACTTCCCTAGACCTCGTCCTAATTTTGATTGCAGACCTCCAAAATAGTACACCGCCATAGTTGAACCCATTGGCCAGCTGTATGAGAAGCTCAAAGCTGATGGTTACATCACCCCAATCCCTGCTGCCACCCCTGAGAACCCTTCTTAGTAGGTTAACCCAAACAAATCCTGTGCATACCACTCCGGCATGAACGGGCACACCATCGATGAATGCTGCTCTTTGAAAGACAAGATACAGTCCCTGATTGATAACAAAATCATTGTGTCAAAGGAGCCCGCTCCGAACATTCGCAACAATCCTTTGCCAAACCATAAGGGTGGAGGTATCCATATGATTGAAATAGAAAATGATTGGGACCCCGAGGGATCAATCGGGTTGATCGTAGAAGGCGATGTCCCAAAGAAACCTGCAGTCACTCTCAACCTGATCATAGTCCAGATTCAACCATCTGAGGATGCTGAGGAGAATATGTCTATACCACTTGAGTTTGAAGTAGCGCCACCTGCAAAGACACCAGTGCCGATTGAAGTTGAGTTCGTATCTCCGGAAAATGCACTGGCACCATTCGAGGTTGCAGTCTTGCCACCCCGAACACACATTCCATTTGAAGTAAGGATGGCCACACCAATTCTAGTGGCAATGTCGACCACGCCACCCTTCTACACAAAATTGTAGCACAAGGTATGACGAGAACTGGTAGGGTCTATACCCCTGAGCATTTGGCCGAATCACTCAAGCAGGCTGCCAACCGGCCTCCCCTTATTGAGACAGGTCCAGATGACCTTTGGAGGAAAATACAGGCTAAGGAGTATTCAGTCATCGACCAGCTGAACAAGACGCCAACACAAATATCCATCCTCTCTTTGCTGCAGAATTTCGAGACGCACCGAAGTGCTCTGTTGAAGGTGTTGAGAGAAGCGTATGTACCAAACAACATCACTAGTGGGGAAATGGCCAATATGGTGGGACAAGTATTGGAAAGTCACAAGATCATTTTCCATGAGGACGAGCTGCCGCCTGAAGGATTGGGGCGCAACAAAGCACTGCACATCACCATGCAATGCGAAGATTATTTCATCACAAGAATCTTGATCGATGGAGGATCCAGTCTTAACATTTGCTCGTTGATGACGCTCAAGAAATTGGGTAAAGGTCTGCATGAGATGTGAAAGCTTTCGATGGATCTAAAAGGTCCACCATTGGTGAGATAAGCCTATGCCTGCAAATGGGACCAACTTGGTTCAAGGTTGACTTCCAAGTGATAGATGTGCCAGCGTCATACAATATGTTATTGGGACGACCATGGATCCATGCTGCTGGGGCCGTAGCCTCAACATTACATCAGGCAGTGAAGTTCGAGTGGAACCACCAAGAGGAGATTATTCATGGTGACGGTAGTAACCCTATTTACAACCGCCAGACTATTCCGGTGATCGAAAGAAGAAGAAAGTTGGGTGGAGAAACTTACCACCACATTGAACGGGTCAATGCCATCGACAAGGACAAATGGTGGGATAGCAAAATTGAGAGTATACTAAACTGGAGTGGGTACGATCCTGGCAAAGGGCTCGACAAAAATCTTCAAGGAATCTCCAAACCTATCGAGATCAAAAGCCATGGCACCACTTTCGGTCTGGGATACGACTATACTTGGAAAGAGTACAACGACCGGTCGCCACCTTGGCGCGGTCCTTACTACCCACTAGAGCAGCTGATACCGCATCTAGAGCAGACTTTCCAATAGGCCAACATTATTTATGGATCAGACGAAGAAGAAGCACTTGCAGCAATGAGGAATTTGTTTCTGGAGGACAGTGATATGGACTGTTGTGTTATTCTCGAGGAGGAGGGGGAGGAAGGACCTTCCATACAGGCTGTGAGCAGAGGTACATACCTCAAAAATTGGACCATCAGGACAACCAAAGCTCGACGAGCCTCGGGGTAGCAAGGCTAAAACAAGCATTACTTACTGTTTTATTTACCAAAATGATTTTTTCTTTCCGCATTTTTTCAATTCCTGCAATAAGATCCTCAATGTTCACAACAGTTATTCAATTTATCAAAGCATTTTCTAATTTCTCTTATTTATTGCTACTATTTTCTCTCACTACTTTATCTATACAACATTACTATTACTTGTCTTGATGAACGGGAAAACGCAACAAACAGACATCGATTCAGATGAAGATGATATACCCGACAAGATCGTCAAATAAGTCAAAAACTTTAAGAACAAACCTAAGTCCAACCTGGACGAGACCGAAATTATCAACCTGGGAGATTCGGAAAACGTCAAGGAAACACGAATCAGCATTCATTTGTCACCGTCAGAAAAGAAAGAATACACAGAGTTTCTGAAGGAGTATGAAGACATCTTCGCCTAGTCGTACGATGACATGACTGGTCTAAGTACGTCTATTGTGGCTCACAAACTTCCGACCAATCCAATGTGTCCACCGGTAAAGCAAAAGCTCAGAAAGTTCAAACCCGACATGAGTTTGAAAATCAAGGAAGAAGTTACCAAGCCAATCAACGCCAAAGTTCTCAGGGTGGTTGAGTACCCAACATGGTTAGCCAACATTGTACTTGTGCCGAAAAAGGACAGGAAGGTCAAAGTTTGTGTTGACTACCGGGATCTCAACCGGGCTAGTCCGAAAGACGACTTCCCTTTGCCAAATATACACATCCTGATTGACAATTGCGCCACGCATGAACTACAATCATTCGTGGATTGCTTCACTGGTTATCATCAGATTTGGTGGATGAGGAAGATGTTGAGAAAATGGCTTTCATTACGCCGTGGGGAGTGTACTGTTACAAGATGATGCCATTCGACTTGAAGAATGGGGGGGCCACCTACATGAGGGTTATGACCACCATATTCCACGATATGATTCACAAGGAGATCGAGGTATATGTGGATGATGTTATTATCAAGTCCAGGAAAGCCACATACCACATAGAAGATCTAAGGAAGTTCTTCAATAGGTTGTGGAAATATAACATGAAGCTGAACCCCGCGAAGTGTGCATTCGGGGTTCCTGTTGGGAAGTTGCTGGGATTTATTGTGAGACGCCGAGGAATAGAATTGGATCCGTCAAAAGTCAAGGCCATTCAATAACTGCCGCCGCCAAGGAACAAGAAAAATGTGATGATTTTCTTGGGGAGGCTTAATTACATCAGCCGGTTTATTGCACAGTCTACAGTTATCTGTGAGCCGATCTTCAAGATGCTGAAGAAGGACGTTGCAACCAAATGGACCGATGAGTGCCAAAAGGCTTTTGACAGAATTAAAGAATATTTGTCAACACCGCTAGTCTTGGTGCCACCTGAGCCAGGTAGGCCTTTGTTACTCTACCTTGCCGTGTTAGATGGAGCTTTCGGCTGCGTTCTGGGGCAGCACGACAAAACAGGAAGGAAGGAACAAGCTATTTACTATCTCAGCAAGAAGTTCACTCCGTATGAGGCTCGGTATTCTCTTCTGGAACGCACCTGTTGTGCTCTGACTTGGGTCGCTCAAAAGTTAAGACACTACTTCCATGCCTACACAACATATCTCATATCCAGAATGGATCCATTGAAGTACATCTTTCAGAAGCCCATGCCCACTGGCAAACTAGCCAAGTGGCAAATCCTGCTGAGTGAGTTTGACATTATCTATGTGACTCAAAAAGCGGTTAAGGGACAGGCACTAGCAGACCACCTCACTGAGAACCTTGTGGACGGAGAATACGAACCCCTAAAAACATATTTCCCCGATGAGGAGGTGTCATTCATATGAGAAGACATTGCAGAATCCTGTGACGGTTGGAGAATGTTCTTCGATAGAGCAGCGAACTTCAAGGGGGTTGGCATTGGAGCAGTCCTAATATCGAAAACCGACCAGCATTATCCGGTGTCCGCCAAACTCAGATTTCCCTGCACCAACAATATGGCATAGTATGAGGCCTTCATCTTAGGGCTCAACATGGCCATTGACATGAACGTCCAGGAGTTGTTAGTGATCGGTGATTCAGACTTACTGGTACATCAGGTACAAGGAGAGTGGGCAACCAAGAATTCCAAGATACTGCCGTATCTGCATCACGTGCAGGAATTGAGAAAGAGTTTCACGAAGATAGAATTCCGGCATGTCCCCAGAATCCAGAATGAGTTCGCCGACGCATTGGCTACTTTGTCCTCAATGATTCAGCATCCAGACAATAATTTCATTGATCCCATCCCAGTGAAAATCCATAATCAGCCCGCTTATTGTGCCCACGTCGAAGAATAAGCAGATTGAAATCCTTGGTTTCATGACATCAAGGAATATTTGGCAAAAGGTGATTACCCAGAGCCCTGCGAATCCCACTCAGAAACGCACACTTCGAAGACTATCCAAAAATTTCTTTCACAGCATAGGAATCCTATATAGGAGGACTCCTGATTTGGGGCTATTAAGATGTGTTGACGCCAAAGAAGCATCAAATCTGCTAGAGGAAATTCATGCTGGAACCTGCGGCCCACATATGATTGGTTTTGTTCTGGAAAAGAAGATACTCCGAGCTGGTTACTTTTGGATGACTATGGAAACAGACTGCATCCAGTTGTCCGGAAATGCAATCGTTGTCAGATACACAGAGACATGATAAAGGTACCTCCAAATGAGCTCAATGCAACAAGCTCACCATGGTCGTTCGCCGCCTGGGGCATGGACGTTATTGGACCAATCGATCATGCTGCCTCCAACGGACACAGGTTCATTCTAGTAGCCATTGATTACTTCACTAAATGGGTTGAAGCAGCCTCTTACAAAGCAGTTACTATGAATGTTGTGGCTGACTTTGTCCGCGACCGCATTGTTTGTCGATTCGGAGTTCCAGAGTCGATCATCACCGATAATGGTTCCAATCACAATAGTGACTTGATGAAAGCCATGTGTGAAATTTCAAGATCAAACACCAGAATTCCACAGCATACATACCTCACATGAATGGGGTGTAGAAGCCGCCAACAAAAAAACATCAAGAAGATACTAAGGAAGATGATAGAAAAGCATAAGCAGTGGCATGAGAAGCTTTCATTTGCCCTATTGGGATACCGCACCACAGTCCGCACATCAACAGGGGAAACTCCCTATATGCTGGTTTATGGTACAAAAGCGGTTATTCCTGTCGAAGTTGAAATTCCATCTCTAAGGATTATGCAAGAAGCTGAGCTCAGTGACGCAGAATGGGTAAAGAACTGTTATGAGCAACTAGCCCTCATAGACGGAAAGAGGATGAATGCAGTTTGTCATGGCCAACTCTATCAGAACAGAATGACAAGAGCCTTCAACAAGAAAGTCAAGCTGAGGCAATTCACACCAAGGCAGCTGGTGTTGATGAAAATCTTCCCACATTAGGACGAAGCCAAAGGGAAGTTCTCTCCCAATTGGCAAGGCCCATACATGGTTCACCGAGTGCTGACAGGAGGAGCACTTATACTTGCAGAAATGGACGGAGAGGTTTGGCCAAAACCAATCAATTCAGATGCAGTCAAGCGCTACTATGTGTAATCTTAATGCTTTTATCAATGTTATAAATTGAACTATGCCTGACCTAATTCCCGTTTAAGAGGGGATACGTAGGCAGCCCTATGGGTTCGATCACAATTCAATAAAATTTCATTTTCCCCCGCAATTGGAAACTGGGGCAGAATTTTGAGGAGGACCCTCAAAATTCTAAAGCAAGTTCAGCCGATCGCAGCACGATCAACAGTCAGAAGCATTCACTTATTAAACTGGGGCAGAATTTTGAGGAGGACCCTCAAAATTCCGTAGCAGGAAGGGTTGCAATGTCTCGAACCGTGTCACGGTCATCGGTTCATCTAAAACTATTTCAAATTATATGTTTATGTTATACTTTTACAAAATCATGCATACTTATTCTTGAAACAGTTTGTTTAGCAAACGCTACCCCAATAATACAGACAGTCTCATCAGATCAAGCCGAACGAGTCAAGCAAAGCCAGCGGGGATACGAACTAACCTTCCCCATTTACAAAACTCACAATTTTTCTTTGGATGCAGGCACAAGGAACAAGCATGCAGAGAATTCTCAAATCTCATCACGATTGCAAATGCCAAAGTTCGATGTCCACACGAAGGAAAAACATGTTAAAAATCAAAATTCTCGAAACCATCACACTTGCCGTCGTCAATTATCAATACAAATAATGCCCCGCAGTCACAATGCGCTCAATAATCACAGTGTCGCAGTTCATCACCAGCTAAGAATTCCTACCGTCATTTATTTTCTGCATAAGGCTACCATTCTGCCTTCCGAGACTAAGCACTGTCTCCATCTACATTATCTTTGCATTAAGTCTATCATTCTGCCTTCCGAGGTTAAGCTCTACCTCCATTTGTATTTTTATCTTTGCATAAGGCTACCATTCTGCCTTCCGAGGTTAAGCTCTACCTCCATTTGCATTCGCATCTTTGCATAAGGCTACCATTCTGCCTTCCGAGGTTAAGTTCTACCTCCGTATACATTCGCATATTTGCATAAGGCTACCATTCTGCCTTCCGAGACTAAACGTTGTCTCCATCTGCATCGCATTCTTGCATAAGGCTACAATTCTGCCTTCCGAGACTAAATGATGTCTCCATCTGCATCACATTCTTGCATAAGGATACCATTCTGCCTTCCGAGACTAAACGTTGTCTCCATCTGCATTGCATTCTTGCATAAGGCTACCATTCTGCCTTCCGAGGCTAAACGCTGTCTCCATTTGCATCTGCTCTGCATAAGGCTACCATTTTGCCTTCCGAGACTAAACGTTGTCTCCATCTTCACCTGCTCTGCATAAGGCTACCTTTCTGCCTTCCGAGGTTAAGCTCTACCTCCATCTGCATTCGCATCCCTACACGAGGCTACCATTATGCCTTCCAAGGCTAAGCTCTGCCTCCAATTTGCTTTCTGAGACCACTACCGTATCAAGCATTATTCACTTCGCTTTCATTTCGGGCTAAGCTCTGACCCTTTCATTCGCAAGACTAAGCTCTGTCTTGTTCGCCTCATACTATTGCATGTTCATGGGCTGAAATATTTCCAACCTATCCAAAGGTGTCATCGTTCGGAGGCACCATCTTCATAGCCCGAGAACACCATGTCATGGCCTAAGGACCTTTTTTATCATCCTGCATATCATTATTCAAAGGCATCATGGTTCGAGGCACCATCCTTATGGCTTGAGAACATCATTTTCATGGCCTGCGAGTCCTACATCAAGCAATTCATGGCCCAGGACGTCATGGTCTGAGGACGTCATCCTTAACCGTCCGAAGACATCATTCATGGTCCGATGGGAACTTGCATCATGTTTAAATTACGCACAATATATGCTTGTATTGTTTATTTGCATGTAATCCGGCAATCAACAGGCATCCCGGCAGAAGTGTTCCCCGCTCCACTTCTCCTAACCATTCCCGTAAGCCGTTTATTCACCTAACCCCATACATCGCGTCCGTTCTTGTAAAAACTTCATCGGTATACTTCGTCGATGACTCCTGAACTACATAAAGCCTGATTCCTATAAAACCAGGGATATGTAGGCAACTTAGAAACCAGGGTGCGACCTAAATCTTCTCAAACCATTTCATTCGGTCAAAATTGGCCATCATATCTTTACCCGACAACTCTTTCATCCTTTCTGGGTAAAGAGGGGCAGTTGTTGATACCCATTTTTTCCTCAAACTATTTTTTATCTTGCATATATGCCTTCAAATTCACTTTTCATGATAAGTGGCATTTTTTCTCATAATTTTACATATTTTATTAATTTTCTCTTCCAATTTATTCAGTATTTTTATTCAATAATTATACATAGATTGTGTTATAAATAATTTCCAAAATATTTCCCAGCTCAATATATTATTTTAATCCTATTAGGATTTAATTATTTCATAAATTAGCCAATTTGACATTATTTTAGCTATAATTACAGCAATTTTACAATTATAGTCTAATTATGCAATTTATACCATTTAAATCAATAATTTGTCATTTCATAATTTAATATTAACTAATTACCTTAATTTCATTTATTTAGCATTAGTTTCACTTCTTATAATTACTACCTATTTGTTTATATTAATTATTTATCTATTTTTTAAGGGCTATTTGACTAATAGCCATCTTTTAATTTTAATTGTAGCCTAAATTAAACCCAATACCCAATTAAATTAGCCCAAACACCCCCAGGCCCAATACCCAATCCACCAGACCCAACTCTTCCTAAATCCTGGTCGTTGATCAATTTTGATCAACGACCCTGATCAATTGTTACCATAATTAATCCTAATGACCTACCCCCCTCCCCATCCCTCATTTCACTCAGTCTCTCATCTCTCTACTCTCTATCTCTATCTCTCCAGCCTCCTCTAGAGACTTCTAGTCTCTCCGCCTCCGATGAGGCCCCTTCGTCTTCTGCGGCTGCCTCTCCACCGCAGGCCATGGAGTCCTCACCATCCTCAGACCTCCCATGGCTCCTTTACACCGGTGTTGCTGTCTCTAAGGTCTCCAAGAGACCAGGGTTCACTCTCTCACACCTCTGTCCTATTTCAGGCCTTCATGGCTCGATCTCCAATAAGGTTTTTCTACTTTCCGGCTTGATCCGGTGGTTTCTATACCGACTCTACCTCTCTCTGGGTTCTCTCTTTGAAACCCTAACTTCTAAACTCTCGATTTTTCTAGATATGTAATAGAACTGTACATATTGTGAGTGATTTTAATGTTTTCCTTAAAGATTTTCCGTTTTCCCTAAACGGTTCTTAATTCTTTCAAACTAGGGTTCGTAAACCCTTTTCAAAACAGTTTTCCTCTCTGATTTTTAACATTATCTTGTGATTTTCACCATGTTTATACAACTTAAGCTTTTTCCCTATTGGTCTGCTTTATTTCGCTACAAAAACCCTAAGTTTGCAGCTTTAATCCTAGATTCTAAGTGTATCTTTGATAACCGTTTGTTTAATTTGTATATGTGCCTGATTTTCATGAGCAGCTTAAGTTTCTTGTGATTTTGACCCTGTTTTCCTATTAGGGTTTCTGACTCTTTATCTCTTTTGCATGTATCGTGTCTACTCTGCTGATTAATATCATTGTCTGCGTGAAACCCCTAATTTTGGCTTTAGTCTTGTGTTCTAAGTTCATCTTTACTGTTTGTATGTGTGCTTGATTCTCATATGCTTTGATTAATAAGAGTATTTTATGATTTCCACCCTAATGATACCCTATTAGAGTCACTGATTTGTTTCTATTGTTTATACTCCATTTATGTGTTTTCCTTGGGAGTTTATATTGTTTCCCTTTAAAATTAGTATTACTCTGATTCCTGAATCCTTGATTTACTGTGTTGATATTCCTACACTGATTTCCTGCTATTTTCCTTATGCTCACAAACCTTTAAAGTATTTCTTACCTTATTATGTGGTTGGCCGCATTATTTACTGATTTTACTATTGTTTCCTTTATTAGACCTTTATGTATTTACCCCTATTTACTTATTATGTACCTATATCTTGTTTTGAATTCTTTCCTTATTTACCTGCTCTCTACCGTTTGAAATGACTCCCTTAATTAAGGGAGGACTTGGACTGATTTTACTATTAATTGATTCTGAGTTCTTCAATTATGAACAAATTGATTCTTGCCTTATTTACCTAGCCTTCAAACTGCTATATATATGCTCTCTTCTACTCTCATTAGGACAGACTTCTACACACGAACATCCCACTGTTCAACTCTCTCTTACTCACACACACATTTTATTGCTATTCTCTTGATTGTCTGATGTTACTAGTCGGCTGAAAGCCAAGACTAGTGATTCTATTTTGCTTACTTTTCATCATGTACCTGCTATCCTTCCAACTGGTATGTCTCCAATTTATATTTAAGCTTCAAAACAACATGCTTCTTTGGGTATTTCGATTCATCCTATTCCTAATCTGCTTCTACTTATGGTTATGTTTTCCTACTTGCAACTAGTTTGTATGCTCTGTTATTCTTAGTACCTTTCTCTTTAGCCTCAGCATATGTACTACCTCTTGCATGTTTCAATATAATTCTGTTTATGTCTTCTGTGATCCCTAGTATACTACAAGTGCACTATGTGTTACCTAATCTCCATGTAATCTTGAACACATGCTATACTCCAAACTTTTCCTGAACCTATGTGTAACTATGTGTATTGCATGTTGTCCTCTCCCAGTACTCCCTCAATCTAATTATGTTTAGTCCTTGGCATGAAATCTTAGTAACCAACTGTGTTTGTGATTGTTTAGGCTCAATACCAGTCTGTGATACTTTAGTACTTCTCTAATGATAACTGGTATCCTAATCTGTTTCTATATGTCCCCAGTCCCTACTCCCTTGTCTATATTGTGTCTATGCATTGTGTGTTGTTTGGTGTTGGTTGATTGTTCTGAAACCGTTTCCCTAAACTACTCACTTACTATTTTGCAAACTATTTCAAATAATCTATTCTTTAGAAAGGTTCTTTTAACTCAACTCTTTATTGAAATCCTCTCTTGCACTTCACTTTATTCTTAGACCATAAGTTCTGCCCCCTCAGTGTGAGCACTACTTTGGGACCCCTGAGCTCCCTCTGAACTCTGACACACTGAGGTTGGCACTTCCACACTGCACATGTTCAATTCTTAGTTACTAAGTCTGGGTGTGAGCATTTCCCGGGAGCCCAGGTCCTTCGGGAACTTTGACACACCCGGATTATGAAAGGTTGTAAAATACCATATGGCATGAGGTTTGGAGTACTTGGGCCTACTATGGAAGGCTCCCTATAGTTAACTTCTTCTTTTCCTATAATAATTATGTAATTCATATTCAAAGGCTTGTAATAATTTGTAAACACTATTCTGGGGATGGATACTAAAGTTGGGTGGGGTATGCATGCTATAGTATAAGTCTAGGTAGATATCATGTTTCTCTAGGTTTATTTTTCCTATGTGCGCACTAGTAACCATGTCTAGGGATCAAGCATGCCATGCATTTGTCACTTATGTTGATACATCTTCTTTTCTTTCAGCATATCATCCTCACTTAGAAAATCATGTTCATAGGATCAGTAATAACAATAAAAAATTACTATCATGTGATTCTGAAAATGTAATCTAGATCCTGCCTTAAATGAGTGTTAACAAAATTTGCAACACTTTGGCATGTTATACATAGAGACCCTGTTTTAGGAAAACAACTAATGAGCAGGTCACTCTCATACTTGCCGCACATTTTGAAAGCATGTAACTGCATACATTTAGAAGATCCTGCCTAGGATTTTTCATATAAACCATTCTGTATCTTTGTCTACGCATATTAGATATCATGTTCATAGGATCATACTTAGTTTAAGAACAGAGTCCCATGTCTAAATAAATTGTCAATCAGTCCTTTGCGCACACTTAGAATCACATGCTATTAGGATTAATAATCTGGAATCCTTAACGAACCTGTACAATTGTCGCATGTTATTTTACACCTAGGCAAGCCTTAGGTTATCAATTACAAGAAAATAAAAACCAGATCTGTCTTTCTGATCATGTTTAACTACCAGCATGCTAAAATCAGTAGGCAAATTGATTAGGACCCTTTTCTGAGTAATAAGACAGGTCTACATATCTTTTTATATTCTAAACTCACTTACACACCATATCTTAGGTTCTGAATTAAAACATTGTCCTTACTTGTGTTTGAGTCGTGCTGTTATATGCATTAACTTCAGAGGTAAATTTGATCCTCTTACATGCTCCTATGTGTTCCCATTTACTGCAGTCATATGTGTTCTTTATTTGTCGCCTTAGAATTTTACCTTTTAAACCTGAGGGTCTGCCTAGTACTTCCCTCTTAGGATAATAGTCCTAACCTCTTCCGGGAGTAATAGTAAGGGGCGGGTAACAGCACGCAATAGAGTTAGTGACCAACACGCGCTTTAGTTACCTTCACGGGGGCGGAAAGGATAGAATATGGACATGATGACCGATCTGCTAATACCACGTGTAGCCCCTCTTGGAGGAGTGTCATACCGGGTATTGCATTGATGTGATCCATATTATCACAAACCTAGGATATCCTTTACTTGAAATGTTTAGGTTAAAACTCTTTTTTTAACTGTTTTCAAACACCTTCTATGCTTAAGGACTTAAACCCCCTCTTATTTGAGCCTTTATTTGTTTGTTTGCTAAACCGTACAAATTCACAAAAGCTATTTGGCCGGGAACCACACTTGTGGATCCTGAGGGGTGCCTAACACCTTCCCCTTAGGATAATCTTAAGCCCTTACCCTATCTCTGGTTAACAACGTAGTTGTAAATGAACCCCCTTAGGTTCCCTAACGCACTTTTAAAATCGTTAGGTGGCGACTCTCAAAAATGCAAACCGCTTCCCAAAAGGAAAAGAGTTGTCTCAACCCAAAATGTCCCGAACCCGATCTCCGCGAGGAAAAAGGGGGCGTGACAGTACACGGTGATCATATAACAACAACAGTACCAATCATAAGTGAAGTTCCCCCACACAAGGTTAGTCAAGACACTCACCTCGAACCAAGCTCAAATCAATCTGAAATAATGCCTTTTCCACGAATATCCGACTCTGAATGGACAAAATCTTGATAGCAAACGGAATCAAAGTTAAAGCAAGAAATTTTGAAAATCGCTCAAAAGTCTCCCCGGACCCACGTCTCGGAATCGAGTAAAAATCACAAATTATGAACACATATTCACTCACGAGTCTAACCATACCAAATTCGTTCAAATCCGATACCAAAATTCGGATCAAACCCACAAAATTTGGCCTAAGTATTTTTCCCTAATTTTCTGCTCCAATTCACTAATTTAATGATGAAATTAAAGACATAATCATGGGAATTAACCAAAACTAGGTAAGAATCACTTACCCCAAACACCCATGCAAGAATCTCTCAAAAAGCTTCTCCTACCGAGCTCCCAATTAAATTTTGTGATATGAACAAAAACCCCTCGTTTCTGAATCTTTAATACTGCCCAGTGATTTCTTAATCGTGATCGCAGAAATGGCCTTGCGATCACGAAGAACAACTTTGCTTCCTCGAAATTTAACTTAACGTGAACACGTAAACTCCCATGTGAACGCGATGCACTAGCTGCTCACACCTACGTGATCGTGATTATCCTCACGCGACCGCGAAGAGTGACACTCAAACTCCACTGCTGCCTCACTTCTTCATGAACGCGGCCTAGCCCACGCGTTCGCGATGCACAACCTTATAATCCTTACGCGATCGCTTCTTCATCTTCGCAAACGCGAAGAGAAACTTTAGTTGACCTCTCAGATGACCTACGAGATCGCGAGACCTCCTTTGCGAATGAGATGAAGAATAATGTCTTCAACAAACACCAGAAAATCTGCCAACTCCCAAAGAACAAAAATGATACGTTAAGCATCAAAAACTCACCCGAGACCCCCGGGACCTCGACCAAACATACAAACCAATCCTAAAACACCATACGAACTTAGTCGAACTTTTGAATCACAAAAACAACATCAAAACACAGAATTTTACACGGATTCAAGCCTAATGAACTTTGAAATTTCTAAATTCTACAAACAACGTCGAAACATATCAAATCTCGTCTGAATGACCTAAAATTTTACACACAAGTCACAAATGACACCACGAACCTACTCCAACTTCCAGAAATCCATTCCGACACTGATATAAAAATTTCCACTACCGGCCAAAATTCCAACTTTCGTCAATTCAAGCCTAATTCTACTATGAACCTCCAAATCACATTATGGATGCGCTCCTAAGTCCAAAATCACCTAACGGAGCTAATGGAACTATCAAAATTCAAATCCAAAGTCGTTTACACATATGTTGACATTCAGTCGACATTTTCACCTTAATCTTCCAATTAAGAGACTAAATATCTCAATTCGCTCCAAAACGCAAAGCAAACCCTCCCGACAAGACACAATAGAAAAAATAGGTACGAGGGAAGCAGTTGATAGGGGATCGGGGCTCTAACTCTCAAAACGACCAGTCGGGTCATTACATCCTCCCTCTCTTTAAATAATTGTTCGTCCTCGAACGAGCATAAAAGACATACATAAAGCTGTGAAAAGATTAGGATAACGGCTGCGCATATCCTGCTCGGTCTCCCAAGTCGCCTCCTCTACTAGCTGACCCCTCTACTGAACCTTTTCTGAAGCAATGTTCTTTGACCTCGGCTTTCTGACGTGCCTATCCAAAATAGCCACTAGCTCCTCGACATAAGATAGATCCTTGTCCAACTGGACTGAGCTGAAATCCAAAACATGAGCCAAATCACCATGATACTTCTGGAGCATAGAAATGTGGAATACTGGATGATCTCCTGCAAGGTTGGGATGTAAGGAAATCTAAAAATCCACCTCCCCAACACGCTGCAACACCTCAAAAGGACCAATGTACCTCGGGATCAGCTTGCGCTTCTTTTCGAACCTCATGACGCCCTTCATAGGAGATACCCGAAGCAAGGCCCACTCTCCAACCATGAATGCTAAATCGCGAACCTTCCGATCCGCATAACTCTGCTGTCTAGACTGGGTTGTGCGAAGTATATCCTGAATCACCTTCACCTTATCCAATAATCAGGCCCCGCGTGGCTCGAACCAACCCACTGGGGACCGACACCACCTATGTCACGACCAAAAATCCCACCTTTAGGCCGTGATGGCGCCTAACGTTGAACCAACTAGACAAGCCAACGTTTGAACTAGGTAAACTCATTAACAACTAAAATAAACAAGATAACTAAGGCACCGATGGTCAATAATATGAAGTTTAACTAAATTCAAAATAATATAAACCTTCGTAATAAAACCTATATACATATCCCAAAACTGGTGTCACATACTCACGAACTGTCTATGAGATTACTAAATACAATGGTCGGAAAATAAGTACATATGACTGTCTTTGAAACTATAAAATAAGACAGAACTGAAAGAGAAGGGTAGAAGGTGACGCCAAGGCCCATGAACATCTGCGGGTCTACCTCGAGGTCTCCTGGATAACTGGTGGAATGCTCCCTCCGTCAGTGTCCACCAGGTCCGACTGCGTAATCTGCACAACATAAAGAAGTGCAGGTGTAGCATCAGTACAACCGAACCCATGTACTGAGTAAGTACCGAGCCTAAACTCAGCGAAGTAGTGACGAGGCTAGGACCGACAATAATATACATACCTGTGCAATTCTATATAATAAAAGGAAAGTATCGACGGAGATAAACAAGTATAAACGGATACGGGGAGAGTCATGCTGGGGATAAGAGGGGCAACAAATACTAGCATAGTGGAACAGGGTAACAACTGAAATGTAAAAGTAAAAGCAGGAATTTAACGCCTCAGATCAGATAATGAAAAACACAAGGCACGACATGTCCCCTCGTGCATCACCTCACAAATCACTCGCCACGGAATGTCCTCTCGTGCATCAAACAATAACACATCAGCACGGCATGTCCCCTCGTGCGATAAACAATAAACAGTCATCACGGCATGTCCCCACGTGTGATAAATAATAAACAATCAACACGGCATGTCCCCTCGTGCGATAAATAATAAAAAATCATCATGGCATGTCCCCTCGTGTGATAGATAATAAACAATCAACACGGCATGTCCCCTCGTGCGATAAATAATAAACAATCAACACGGCATGTCCCCTCGTGCGATAAATAATAAACAACCAGCAATATAATGTGCAAACTAACAATAAGAAATCTCGAGTGTACAGAAAATACTCAATAACATTCTATCGTCCCGGCAAAGGACTCAGCTATAACCAAACTTTCTCAGAGATATAATTTCAACAGTAAAACCTCAACTGAAACAAATAACTCAATAACTCCCCACGTCGTGAAACGACATCAATGTATTGCTTCTAAATCACCACTTACTGATAGTACAGAGAATATTAAGAACACTGTATGATTCATCACATTTGACTCACGGGCATGCTTGACCACAACATATAGGTACTCGTCACCTCACCTATACGTTGGACATGATTTACACATAGAAAATAAGACCCTATACCTAATCCCTCAAGCTAAGGTTAGGCCAAACACTTACCTCGGCTCATAAATGCAAGTCAAGCCTCAATCACAGCCTTTCCTCTCGAATCCAACTCCGAATCGATAATATCTAGACATAATTGAGTTATTAACATTAATAATTACTCAATAAACCAATTCCAAAGCCTAGTTATACATTTTCTATCATTCTTCCAAAAATACCAACATTCGACCAAGGGCCTGCACGCTCGAATCCCGAAAATTCTCGAAGGAATCACTCACCCATAGTCTAAGGATAATAAATATGATGTTTCCACTTGAATTCATAGCAGTAAATGGACAATACACGAATTTCTCAAGAACCCTAAGTTTACTACCCAATTTTTGATTTTCCATTGTTTTAGTAGGTAATCCCATTAACTATTCATGCATGAAACTAGTATTAGGAAGGAATTAACTTACCTTAACAGTAGCTAGGTCGTGGCGCGTCATTCCCAAGCTCACAAGTCTCTAATGGGGTTTTTGGTATGAAGGGAATGAGGAAATCTCGTGTTTATGGCATTTAAAACAGTCTGGCCTATAGGGGTTCCACACCAGCGGCCTTGGGACCGCACCTGCGGTCCCGCACCGGCGAGAAAAGATCGCACTTGCGGAAAATGGCAAGGCAGGCTGAGGTCGCACCTGCAGAGCTGGAGACCGCACTTGCGGCTCTGCTCCTATGGAAAAGGGACCGCACCTACAAAACCTCCGCACCTGCGAGGCTTGGACCGTAGGAGCGGTCCCGCACCTGCGGCTGGGCAACCGCACCTACGGTCACACCAGCAATAGTTGCACCAGCAGTTGTTCTAGTTGGTTTTTAGCCCCGTTGGGTGTCCGGAAGGCATCTGGGCCCACTCGAGCCCCCGTCCAAATATACCAACAAGTCCTAATTCACAATACGGACTCGCTCGAGCCTTTGGAACACCCAAAACAACGCTAAATCTCAAAATCACATCCCAAAACCCCTAAAATCCTAACTTAAGAAACTTCGAGTTCTTGATTCTATAACAATGCACCGGACCGACCTATACCACTCGGAATGACATCAAATTTTGCAGACAAGTCATAAATGACATAACGGGACTATTCCCGATCTCGTAATCACATTTGGACCTTGATAACATAAAATCATGCTCCAAACCAAATCTCAAATTTAAGGAAATTCTTATAACTTCATTAACTCTCAATTTCCCATTTTTTATCCGAAACACGTCAAATCGAGTCCGTTCCTTACCAAATTTCATAGATAACTCAAATAACACATATTGAACCTGTTCCATGCTCCGGTACCATAATACGGTCCCGACAACACAGGTTTCATATCGAGGTTCATTTTCATAAGCCTTCCTCCTTCCATCGATGACCGAAAAGGTCTGGCGATCGTAGATATGGTTGCTACCGTCGCCATGAATGATTACCTCTTGGTGATTCCGTTCAAACTTCACAGCTTGGTGTAAGGTTGATGCCACGGCCCCAGCCACGTGGATCCAAGGTCGTCCCAACAGTAAGTTGTAGGATGCAGGCACATCTATCACTTGGAAACCTACATCGAACCAAGTTGGTTCCATCTGCAAGCACAAGGTGATTTCTCCCATGGTGGACCTCTGCGAACCATCAAAGGCTTTTACGTTGATTTCTCCCTCCTTTATCTCATGTAGACTTTTGCCCAATTTCTTGAGCGTGACCAGCGGACAGATGTTGAGGCTGGAACCCCCATCAATTAGGATCTTTGTGCTGAAATGATCTTCACATTGCACGGTGATGTGCAATGCTTTGTTATGTCGATTAAGTTCTTCCCGGAATTTCAGCAGTTTCTGTTCCAGTGTTGACATGTTCTCATGCAAAACCTGAATACCCCGGCCGTCAGTGGCCTCTACCCGTTTAACCATATTCTCTTGTCTGGTGCCGCTGGACTCTTCCATATTACTTTAGCCTTTGTCTTTGCCCCTGGGAGGACTAGGAGGAGGAGTAGGAGGAGGGCCCTTGGATCTTGTGCGATAGACTGATGATGCCAGAATGCACGAACTAACTTTGGGGAGGGGAATAATAAATAAAGAAAAAACAAAAAGGTAACGAAGTCAGTGAGGATTATAAAGAATATTGCGGTAATTTAAACACGTAATGCGAAAATGTAAAACGCATCCTAAGTTGGGGAACCTCTTTGTGCCCGACATAGGTCTAGCGACAAATTAATTTGGAGAACTTGAAATACTAAATGCCTCATTTTATTGATGTAAAAAATGGGTGAATCCAAAAACAATACAAAAACAATAAGCAAGAAATAAAATCACTAATGGCCATCGGCCTTATTACA
Organism: Nicotiana undulata; assembly: GCA_005239495.1. Classification (NCBI taxonomy): domain Eukaryota; kingdom Viridiplantae; phylum Streptophyta; class Magnoliopsida; order Solanales; family Solanaceae; genus Nicotiana; species Nicotiana undulata. Next base: position 32,005 of record ML293130.1, read on the forward strand.
TTGGTAAAGCGGAAAAGAAAATCCTATCTAATTGGGTCCCAGAAGGACCTTCTCCAAGCTTGGCCCTCTTGGCATATTTTTAGATCATGGTGAGTCTGGGCACTTCGTGCCTCGTTTCCTGCAAACAAACAAGGTTAGGCCCTTACCCCCGCCAGACTCGACTATTTAACATCAATAATTAGCAAAGAGCATTTAGTTCCCCAAATAAATGCACAAAATGTGAATGTGTCCGTTTGGGTTCCAGGGAAACCCAATGGACTTTGGACAAGGCTATCTTAAAGGCTATTGTGCGGACAACACATTAGCCGGCTAGGTTTGACCATGATGCGTGCAACATTACAATAGAGTAAGGTTTTTATAGGATTTTAGACTGGTACCTTTGAGCGGACAACTCAAAGGGGAAGGCACAGAACCGTCGACTGCACCGCTGATCGACTAGTTTTACCGCAAATACACCTTTTCGAATTTAGGGGGTGATAATATTGGAATAGCGCAACCACTCATTGTAATTGTTTCTATAGGATTTTTGTTTAGCACGAGTGGAATATGAATGCGGAGCATGATATGCAATAATAAGCATTAAAACAAGTAGGCATGTATTTTCACGTTGTGGAAAGCAGTAAAGAAAAAAAAATACGGCAGTTACAACGGAAAGCAGTTACAAGAAAACACGAAGATATGTCAGTTTTGCTTAGACAAATAAATACTTGCAGATTTAAACAATTAATAACATGTAATGGGGAATAGGGAAGGGTGTAAGCATTTAAGCAGAATAAACTTCCAAATTCACAAGACAACTTGTAACGATATAAGCTTAGTGAAGATCCTCAGCAGAGTCGCCATGCTGTCGCGCCCTCTTTTTCTATCGCACGGGTCAGGTACGGAGAGATCGGGTTTATGAAATTTTTGGACAACTCCTTAAAGGAAAGGTGTAATGAAGAGTCGCCACCTAACGATTTTTATGGTGCGTTAGGGCACCTAGAGTAAATAACTCATGAACTAGTTTGCATTACCAGAGATTAGTGTAAGGGCTTGAAATTATCCCACGGGGAAGGTGTTATGCACCCCTCAAGATCCACAATTGTGGGTCCCAGCCAAGAAATTTTGTGAATTTGGACGATGAACAAGTAGCAAGCAAGGTTTACATAAGAGGGTATTTCAAACAGGTGTGAAAATATTTAAAGGTTTTGGGAAAACATTAGAATAAACATTTGAAAAGAAACTGTCCTAGGTTTAAAGTAATACGGATCACATCAATGCAATACCCGGTATGTCACGCCTCGAAGAGGGGCTACACGTGGTATTAGCGCACCGGTCATCATATCCGTATTCTACCCTTCCCACCCCGTAAAGGTTATTTAAAACGCGTGTGTTGGTCACGAATGCTTATCGCGTGCTATTACCCGTCCCATCCTATAAGTCCTGGAGGGTATTTAGGACTACTATCCCTACGCGGTGAGTATTAGGCTGAACCTTTAGGTTTAAAGGACAAAATGCTAAGTGACATACATAACAAGTAGGACTACATGTAAGGGAACACGTAAGGCAAATAAAGGCTCACAGATCCCTCCACAAGTAAGCATGTAAGTAGCACGTCTCAAGCACAGCTAAAGTCTTAAAGACAGGATTTAAAACAGGAGTTTTTGAGTTGAAAATCAGTAGGTTTCAGCAGTTTTGGTAAGTAACTGATTCCTTGGAAACTTAGTAATAAAGCAGGAAATCCGATTAAAACAGAGTAGCTTAAAGAAGAGTGATTGAATTTAAAAGGTCCAGTAATTCAAAGATAGTAGCAGGATTTAAAAGTGCACAGCATTTTAGATGAAGTTTTCAGTAAAAGCATATGAAGAACTTCAGAAAATCAGTAAAGTAAAAAATGAAAGAGTGATTCACAAAGGGCCAGTAACTTTTAAAAGATCCAGCGGTTCAGAGCGGAGTAGAAATCAGTAGTTTAGTAAAACTTTAATAAAGGAGCATGAGTAAACTATTTAAGAAAATAGGGCAAGGGTTCAAACCGAATGACTTTTAGAAAAGAGTGAACTGACTCTGAAATCCAGTAACACATAGAGCAGCAATCCAATGACTTAATTAAATAGGAAATGAATGCATGATTTACAGCATTAGTATTTGAAAAGCAGTGGGATAGGAAATTTTTAGAAAATAGGGTGAATTTTAGAAAGAGATAAAACAGGAGTGGAAAGCATCAGAGTTTAGGAATTTTAAAACAAGGGACTGATTGGTCCTAATACCAGCTAAGTGAAACACGATTAGGTTTTGGTTTTAATAATGTATTAGGCCTAAGGTTTGCCTAGGCGTTCGTATACATTGCCTATTTGTTTAAAAGTGAGCATGCAGACTTCAATTCCAATTTTAAGAGAGGTGATGCTATATTTGCAGATTGTTTCAACAAATGACCACATTTTAGCGAGATTATCAGATTAGATACAGGCTAACTAGGTGTTCAGCAAAACTTGACACAAACATGCTTAAAGGTAAGGTCCTAAAGAACATGACATCTAATGCATACAAGGATACCTAAAGACATGGTTTCTAAATGTAATTCTTATGGAAATGCAGTGGCCGTACATTATATCATTTGTTGTATTTATTAGTTGTGAACATGGCTTATAAAATGATAGGAACATAATAGACATGCTAATATAAAGAACCTAAACATGATTTCTATTGCATGATATGCATGTCCTAAACAGGATACTATTGCACACATAGGGAAATAAATCCTATAGTCATGATTTCTACCCATTACTATACTAAACATGCATAACCCCCTCCCATATCTACTATCCAGCCCCAATTATTCGTTTACAAATTATTATAGACCATTGTTGCATAAATTACACAAAGGAATAATAAAATTAAGAAGTTACACTATAGAGAGCCTAACAGTAGGCCCAAGTACCAGATCCAACATGCCATATGCCAAGACCTCTTGTAACCCAGGTGTTAGAGTTCCTAAGGATCTCAGGGGATCCCAGGCAGTGCTCACACCCAAGTTCCCTAGACAGGAATGAGTAAGTGCAGTGTGGAATGCCAACCTTGTGTGTCAGAGTTCAATGGGTACTCAGGGGTCCCCAAGGCAATGCTCACACGAAGGGGGCTGAACCTAAAGTCTAAGAGTAGTGAGATGTGATTGTAATTTAAAAGAGTTGAGTTTGAAAGTAGTTTGAAGTAACAGTTTTGAAATAGAACTTCTGAGGACAATGTAAGAGTTTTATATAAAACGGTTTACACAGGAGCCAAGCAAACACAAACAGGGAAAGGGAGTTAGGAACAAATAATTCTTATGACAACAATAGAATAGAGTTGCACGTTTTCAACTAATTATAACATAGTTATCACAAGGCATCCCATATTGTGGATTAGTATTAGTATCATGTAACACTTAGACATCAGAGGTGCATGCTTATAGTATTGAAAGTCATACAAATGATGCAAACACATAAGGAAATACTGGTCATGCTGAGACAAGAAACAGTAATCATAGGACAGGAACAAGTATAGAAGTCAAGCAGAGACATAGTGAATCTCACAAGGGGAGCAGGAAGCATACTAGACTAAAGTGAAAAGGAAAATAACAGGGACATTCTAGTTGCATGGTTGACAATAGAACCATAATTAGAAGTACAAAAGGAATAACAAGTATATTAGCAGGAACTGAAACATATTGTGTTGGGGTACTGTAAACTTAAATTAGGGGCATACCAGTCAAGGGATATAGCACAACAAAATGCAAGGAGATGGTGCAGCAAACAGTGGTATGCAGAACAACAGAACAGTAGCAAGATAGTAGTGCACAGAAGCAAGAGAGAGCAACAAGGATTACTCAGTCTTGGCTTTTAGCCGACTAAGTAGTCAATAACCAATGTAAAGAGCAAGAATGGATGTGTATAGAAACAAAGAGGATTCAGAACAATGTTAATGTTCTGAGTTTGAGTATGCTTTAGTGACATGCAATGTAAAATGTGTGTTTTGATATCAATGTTCTCAATATCTCAGTGTGTCCTATGCAAAGAGAGAAGGCAGGGTATATATAGTTTTGAAAACGAGTAGTAACATAAGGTAAGGAATAATATTTTAACGTAATTATAGAAGTAATATTCAGTCATAATAAATCAAAGGCATGGACTCCCTTTAATTAGGGAGTCACAATTCAAACGGCACAATTAGGACTAAATAAGGAAAAGAATCAAGGTGTAAACTGACCATTTACCATAACAGGAGCAGTAAAGCATATAGAAAGTAGTTAAGTCTAAGTACATAGCACAATAACTAGGGAGGGTATATGTCAAACAAATCAGTAGCATATTCGTGTCCATAAATAGGGCATAGTACAATCTAGTTATAGAAATTAGTCACAGGAATCAAGAATGGAATTATAAATCAAAGGGCTTAACGACAGTATCACACAAACAAGGAAACAATTCAAAAACTAGTACGGAATTACAAGGAAAATACACAAAGTCACTATTTAGGGAAGACATCACATGTCTAAGGAGTTTACCCAAAAATCAGTATAAATCACTATGTGAACAATCGATAGAGCGAATAGTCAGACTTACTAGACGTTTAAACAACAAGTATTGAACAAAATCAGAGAAGCCCTAAGCAACCATTTAGAGAATCGGCAGGAGATAACAACGAATTAAAGCGAGAATCACAAAGAACGCATAGATAGTTTCATAGGAAACGAAACACATAGTCATGCAAATAAAAGACAGCCTAGAAAATTAGGTTTTTTTTAGCATAGTAGTTCAGACAACAGGACAAGCATGAGAAAAATTGCTCAAACATGGTAGATATTGCTAAAAATAAAAAGAAGAATTGCTTTGAAAACAGGGTTAGGAAACCCTAGACTTCAAAAAATCGTTAAAAATGGAATTTTCAGAGAAAAATATAGAAAAGTTTCATAATACTGTAGATCTATAATAGATCTTAAAGAAAGGGTCTAAATATAGAAGGTTAGGGTTTTGTGGAACCCAAAGGAGAGGGAAAACCTCATAGATGACACCGGCTTAGGCCGGAATGGCTGTGAATCTTACTCAGACGGCCGGGGAGGCCGGAAAGGTGGCACGGGACCATGGAAGATGAGTTGGACCGCTCCAGGTTCGCCTGAGAGTCCCAAAGTATCACTGGACCGGTACAAGGGGTGTGGATGACCATGAGATAATGAAGACCCAAGGTTTCCGTTGAGAAACCAACCGGAGAGGGTGGATAGAACTCATCGGAGAAGGAGAAGTCAGTGAGACTTATAGAGAGAACTAGAGCGTCACAGAGAGAGATAGAGAGATAGAGAGAGTGTGAGTCGTGAAGAATAAGGGTCTGGGGGGGGGG
>ML293134.1:1867-78997 GCA_005239495.1 Nicotiana undulata
TTGTAATATGTACAAATTGTTCAAGTTAGAGTTAGGTTTAATTCTGTAGAAATTAGCTAGAGGCTAGTTGATACAAAGAAGATTAGAGTTAGTCCTAGGATTACAAAAGAGTTTATTTTGTAAGTCCGTTTTGGCTCAGAGTTTTAGTGAAAAGTTTGAGAAAATCCTACTGAGGAGTAGGTCGTGGTTTTTTCACCTTTTGAGCCAGGTGTTTTCCACGTAAAAATCCCTGTGTCTTTACTATTACTGCTTAATTATTCCGCAAACTGTAGTAAGTAGTAGACTAAGAAGAACCAGGTTCTTCTTATTAGACAGCACTCGAAAATTGGGTACTGCACATTTTTCTTATAATATTGTGTAGTATTGAAGTCTAAAACAACACATGTGTCATATTTGGAAAAATATAAGGGCAAAGTTCAAGAAGGGTCATCTAAAGTTAAGCGAATTGTACTTTGCCACGGGACGATCATACACGCTTGATGAATTTAATGAAAGGATGTCAAAGATTGAAGAGAGTGACACGCGTGTTAAAGCATACTTATACGATATTGGCTATCATAGATGGTCTCTAGTACATGCTACGATGAACAGAACTTGGACTATTACATCAAACATTGCAGAGTCATTGAATGCGGTAACAAAAGATGCAAGAGAGCTGCCAATAGTAGAACTATTAGAGTATATGAGGACTCTTCTTGAACGTTGGACTAATGAAAAGTTATTGAAAGCAAAGGGTACCTTCACATACATTGAGAATAAATTCAACAAAGAGTTGGAGGACAACAGAACATTGTTGCAGAAGCTTAGAGTAAGATCTGACCATTTATTGCATCAAAATAAAATATTAAAATACAAAGTAGATAATTTATATATATTTTGTAGATATTTTGTATTCTGATTGGAGGCATCTTTGTTGTTTGTTTGTAATGTAATTGTAGGTGAGAGCTTCAACAGATCATATCCATACAGTGATAGATGGTGTGAAGCGCTATATTGTTTGTCTTGAAAACAAGAGATGTAGCTGTGGGCAATTCCAACTTGATGAACTTCCTTGTGCACATGCTTTGGCTACTTTAAGGCACAGGAATGAGTCTTATGAAAACTATTGTTCTCATTATTACACAAGGGAGATCCTCTTGCGTGCTTATGAAATACCAGTAAATCCCCTACCTGATGAAAGCAAATGGAATGTGCCACAACATATAATTGAAGAAGTTGTAAATCCACCTTCAGGTGGGAAAAGACAGCCAGGAAGACCTCAAAAACAAAGACACAAAACATATGATGAAATACATTCAAAGAAGTACAAGGTTTCATGTGGCAACTGCGGAGTAGAAGGGCACAACAAAAGATCTTGCAAGAATTCTCCCAAAAAGAAATAAAATTTTATGTAGTAAATAGACCTTTTCATAAAAATTGTAGTTAGTTTGAATTTCTTTTTGTTTAATCAGTATTATGTATTGAGTTAGTACTTTCATAGCTTGATTGGTTTATGAATAATTTCTTTATATATAATACACAATCTTTTTACTATCTCTAGTATCATTTGCATAGTTGTTAATGATCTTTACAATTTATCTACAAAAAAACAACAAACTAACTACATAATCTGGAGTTAACATAATAACTACATAATAATTCAGTTGAAAAGAAGTTATATGCTAACATAATTAGATCAAGTACTGTTTACTTTTAACAAGTGAATATAAAATTAACATAATGTTTCCCTTCGAACTAGTATACTGGATAAAATAAAATAAAAAGGGTAAAATAATTGTAGCACAAATCTGCTACAATTAAACTTCAACAATCTTGTTCATAAACTTGTATACTATCTTTCTACAAAACTAGCTGCAACTACACGATTTAACTACATGTTTCATACAAAACCTTGCAACTAATTCTTCTTCTTCCGGACTTGTGTTTTCTCGTTCACAATTGGTACACCTTTTTTCCTTGCTAATATGCCAGTCACCTCACTTTCACTCATTGTACCATCCTCTTGCTTCTTCCTAGCGTAGTCCCACAGTAGCGTTCCATAGCGTCTACGATGTTGATCAATATCAGAAAGGTCATCCGCAAGAACTGCTAGGTCTCCAATGCTGACATACTCTGCAAATGCAGCAACATATACACCACAGTCGCTGCAAAACAAAGTGTCAATATTTAGCAAACAATTAACAAAAAAAATGTTAAATAGATAGAAAGAAAGAAGATTTTTGTTACAGTGATCCTTTTTTTTATTTTGGTGTCTCTCCGACTATCCACTGAATGTCAAGAGGGTCGGTAATAACTTTTTCAATGTATGCCTTTGTGTTCTTGAAGTTGATATCTGAACGCTTGCCATAAAAACCGGTGCATGACAAGTAAATAGGGATAATAACAGAAAACTTGGTGACAACATATTCAACTATATGGTGATTATGTGAAGAGACCATAGAATCATACACATAAAGTACCCTATCAGCAATGTCAAAAACAACTAACAACCAGTGGAATTTTTCTACAATATTGACGGACATGATCACATAATCAACTTGATCCCATGCAACATTTGCGAGTAATCTGTACCCCATATGTATTCTGCTACAACGTCCTGGGGTTTGACAACAACAAACTTCTTTTCTTGGGGAGAATTGTGGAACTTATTATGAATTTGTTCCATCCTAGTCTTGAAGATACAATCAGTGGTAGTAAATCTTATCTTGTTGTGGGGGCCGTACTTTCTTTTTTTCCTCAAGTAATATATTATAACATCAATGTGCTGCAACAAAACATATTGCATTTATTCTATTCATTAATACAAATTATCTACAAAAAATCTACAAAATAACTACAATTACATTTGTTTTAAATCAGTATTATAAATTACCTACAGAATATCCACAGAAAAACTACAACTTTATTTGTTTTTAATCATGATTACAAATTACCTACAGAATATTTGTTATCAATATTTAGGGATTTAACAGAGATTATACTTAAAAGAAAGAACTTAAGCAATATAATTTTTGAACATAACTTCCTAATATTCTCATGCCAATTCAAGGATAATAAGAAACTCAAAATACATTTAGGGATACATGTAAGGAACATATAAGCATGCTTGTGAGTCCTAAAACTACCCAACACAATATACTAGTAGCTACGCACGGACTCTCGTCACCTCGTGCGTGCGTAGCCCCCACAATTTAGGACATTTCAATCATTTATAATCACCTATGGGGACAATTCCCTCTTACAAGTTTAGAAGGGAGACTCACCTCGTGTCGAACCTACTCTCCGGGTCAAGAACGCGCCCGAAACTCCAAACTCGTCACCCAATGACTTGAAACTAGTCAAATGTTACACAAATACATCAATTTATACTCAAAAGTATGGAATTCTCCTATTTACTTAGTTATTTCATCTTACTTTGAAGAATCCCAAAATACACCCGCGGGCCCACATGCTCGGATTCTGAAAATTTTCGAAGGAAACACTTACCCATAACCTAAGGATCATTAATATATATTTTTTGTATGATTCCATGGCAAATTCCTTGGTAATTCTCCCATTTTTCATAAAATCTAGGTTTTTACTCTAACCCATGATTTTTCACTAATTAGTGTGTTAATCTACCAGAAAATCCAAGTATTCAACTTAAATTATAGTAGGAATCACATACCTCTCAGTTTCTAGGTGAAATCTCCTCTTTGAAAGCTCCCAAAATCGCCCCAAGTGAAGAAAAATGGCTTAAAAGGGACTAAGCCCCGTTTAAATCTAACACTGCCCAATTGCCCCTTGTGTGCGATCGCAGCTGGGACAGTGAAATCGTAGAAGTCAGCTGGCAGGGCCCCGTGAAGGCCTACAGTGCGGTCACGAAAGGGGTCGTGTGATCGCAGAGGCTAGTTGGGCTAGGCCTATGTGATCGCGGGGGAGTGGGGTGCGAACGCAGAGAACAAACACTGGGCCAGGACACAACTTACCCTGTGCGAACACAGACAAGCCCTTGCGATCGCACATGGCATTTTCTCACCCCTGCCAACTACCAACTCCTTCTATGCGATCGCATGAGTGCACCCACGATCGCACAGAAGGAAACCAAACAGTGAAAATCTGGTATTTTGAAATTAGCTTTGAGGGGTCCGAAACTCACCCGAGCCCCTAGGGACCCCCTCCAAAGGCACTGGCAAGTCTGTATTCATGATACGGGCTCGCTCGAATTTTCGGAACGTGAAAAACAACAACGGAACTAAGATTCCAACTCCAAAACCAAATTGAATCAAACTTTGAACTTCAAGTTCTAGAATTCGCTTTCAATGCGCCGAACCTACCTATACTACTCGGAATGACACCAAATTTTGCATGCAAGTCATAAATGACATAACGGAACTATTTCCGGTATTGGAATTCCGTTCGGACCTCGATAACACAAAAACACGTTCCAAACCTCAATTCTTCAACTTAAGGGATCATATTTCACTATTTGGCACCGAGACGCTCCTGGGTCATCCAAAACCCATTCCGGACACACGCTCAAGTCAGAAATCATCATACAAAGCTACCGGAACCGTCGAAACTCGATTCCGAGGTTGTTTACTCAAAATGTTGATCGAAGTCAAACTTGGCCTTAAAGGCCAACCTTAAAGAACCAAGTGTTCCTATACCATCCCAAACTCTTCCAAATCCCGAACCACCCGTCGCCACAAGTCATAAATCATCAAAATCAACTACGAGAAGTCTCAATTAGGGGAAAACGGTCCTAATACGCAAAACGACCGGTCCGGTCGTTACAAGATGTTTTGAAGATATTTTGTAGATATGTTGCAGATAACTTGTAGATATTTTGTAGATAAAGTGTAGGTATTTTGTATATACCTGTTTTGCTGCTGCTGGCATGCACTGGTTCTCCACTAGTGCACTGAAATTGTTAATTGTTCTTTTCTTGTGGCTGGTCAGCATTTTTTGTAGAACTCCCAGCAAACTGAAAGTTTTATATTAGTTAGGATATATATTTTATGAATAACAATATAACTTATAGGTGACAGAAATAGTTTTGTTAAATGAATAAATTTTAAATTTTATCTTGGCATCAATGTTATCATTTCAACTGTTTATCACCTGCAAAACAGTCTTGACTGACTCATTTAGTAGCACTCGAAGGCTACCTAGTTCTTCAAAGACATCTTTCCTAAAAGATGCAATCTCTAAATCAACCTACATATTAAAAATATAGAGAGTTAAATTCAAAATATGGCTTAAAATACATTAAAGAACAAATGCAATATTATGTATAGATGTTACCTTCTCAAGACCTCTTTTTAATTTTCTAATTTATTTAAGAATAGACTTCTTGTCCTCTTTTCCAATTGATTCTTTGGGTTCCAATGGAGGAGCAGCAACTTTCGGATCCTCATAAATATGTTCAACTTCTTCAATTATGTACTCAACTCTATCAGGCAAAGACAACATGGAAAGCTCTTTAGGTGCTTCACTTATGTTGGTTAACTAAGTGGAAAAAAAAACAAATTAGCTTGATTAGGGCAGAATATGTATACAAATTATAAATAATTTGTATAAAATTGTATATTCATAAATAAAAACCATTTACCTTGATCCATTCAGGTTTGATTATTCTATCTTCAATTGCAGCTAACCATATCTTGTCCTTACTAGCTGACCAATTAAGCATGCGTGGGATTGAATTAGCAACTCTTATAGCTATATCAGTGTTGACGGTAGAGCAACACTCATACATCCATACTTGCATGGCTAGTGGGAATCCTCGAATGAGATAAGAATGAACAAAAGGATTGAGCATGTTCCTAACTGATTCAATCAACTGTCTGTAAGACTCAATACCCCATGCGTATGTCGCATACTGTCCGGAGTCCACCAAATAAAACCTAAAATGGTCTACCAACCCAACATTGTCTTTGTCTGAAGGAGAAATGAAGAATTCTATGAGATATAGAATACATAACTTGACTTCATCCTCATCATTTACCCAACTTTTGTTGGTTACAATCTGTTTTGGGTATGACTTCTCCACTTTTTCCTTGTTTGGAAAATAACTCCTCATTATCTTACTGTCATAATCTGGAGTGTAACCAAAATCTGTCACCTCGGTAAAACATCTAAGACCAGCTATTAACGCAAACTCTCTCAAGCCAAAATTCAACCTCTGACCCTTTAACTCAGTTGAAAAATAGGAAGCATCAGATGCATTCAATTCATAGTTCATTAGAAGATGAATAGCTTGGTTTTGCATACATATTTTGGGAAATGACATCAAATAACCAAAACATGTCTTCTTGAAAAGTTTTAAACCATTTGGAGACAATAACTCTTTAATTTGGCTAGGAGCACTAGGGTCAGATAATGTTTGAAACCTAAGGACCCCATAATCAAAATTATGAGGTGCAAAAAAATATCCATTCTGCACAAAAAATAAATAATCTCTTATTAATACAGTGCTACAATCTAAAAAACAACATATCTACATTTGTAATACAAAATATCTACAACTACATAATACATTTTAAAAAACAAAAACAAAATAACTACCTTTTTTTTTTACAATATATCTACAAGTTTAAACAGATTCATAAAACTACAACTAATCTTCACAATGTAGACAAATAATCTACAAACCAGAAAACCACAGATTATGGAGACTTCTAAGAATTAAAACAAACAAAATAACTATTGTAAAAATTACTAAATTCTTACCTTCACCAATGAATGTTGTTGAACATTTTTAGGAGATTTTATAGTAGGAGCTTTTTTTGGAGCTTTTACAGTGGGAGATACTTTAGCTTTCTTTGCAGGTTTAATGACTGGTACATCTTCTACAAAATCATCATCAAAATCTAGACTGGCCGAAAGACAAACCCCTAGACTGGCCAACTGGTAAACCTCCTGAGCCAAAGGCCTCTGAACTGGTTATAGATGAGCCAAACTACCCATGGATTTACGACTGAGAGCGTCTGCCACCACATTCGCCTTCCCTAGATGATACAAGATATTCATATCATAATCCTTGAGAAATTCCAACCACCTTCTCTGCCTCAAGTTCAATTCCTTCTGTTTGAATAAATACTGAAGACTCTTGTGATCTGTGAACACGTCCACATGGACCCCATAAAGATAATGCCGCCAGATTTTCAATGCAAAAACAACCGCTGCGAGCTCCAAATCATGCGTCGGATAATTCTTTTCGTGATTTTTGAGATGCCTTGAAGCATACGCTATAACCTCACCACATTTCATCAACACACACCCCAAACCAACCCTTGAAGCATCACAGTACACCACAAACCCCTATGCACCTTCTGGCAAGGTCAACACCGGCGCCGAAGTCAATCTTAATTTCAATTCTTGGAAACTCTTTTCACAAGTATCAGACCACTGGAACTTAACTGCTTTCTGCGTCAGCTTAGTCAATGGGGAGGCGAGAGTAGAGAATCCTTCCACGAACCTTCGATAATATCCAGCTAAACCCAAGAAACTGCGAATCTCTTTCGGGGTCGTTGGTCTAGGCCAATCCTTCACCGCTGCTATTTTTTGGGGATCAACTAGAATCCCTTCCCTAAAGACAACATGGCCCAAAAAGGTAACTGATTCTAGCCAAAACTCACATTTTGAGAACTTTGCATACAACCGGTGCTGATGAAGAGTCTGCAGAACTGCTCTGAGGTGATTAGCATGATCTTCCTGACTTCGCAAATAAACAAGGATATCATCGATGAGAACTATCACAAAAGAGTCGAGAAACGGCTTGAAGACACGATTCATAAGGTCCATGAAAGCTGCTGGGGCGTTGGTTATCCCAAAAGACATTACCAAGAATTCAAAGTGCCCATATCGAGTCCTCAAGGCGGTCTTAGGAATATCCTGCTCCTTGATCTTTAGCTGATGATACCCGGACCGTAAATCAATCTTTGAGAAGAACCTAGCAGCCTGCAATTGGTTGAACAAATCATCTATCCGAGGCAACATATATTTGTTTTTTATGGTGACCTTGTTGAGCTGCCGATAATCGATACACATTCGCAGAGACCCGTCTTTCTTCCTGACAAATAGGACCGGTGTGCTCCAAGGCGACACACTTGGCCGAATGAAACCCTTTTCTAGAAGATCTTTCAACTGCTCCTTTAACTCTCTCAATTCTGTTGGCGTCATCCTGTAGGGTGGAATAGATATTGGATGCGTATCTGGAAATACATCAATCCCGAAATCGATCTCTCTATCTGATGGAATCCTAGGAAGCTCATCCGGAAAAACATCAAGAAATTCATTCACAACAGGCACGGACTCGGGAGCAGGCACTTCCGAAGTGGTGTCCGCAATCTGGATCAAATGGTAGATGCACCCTTTTCTGATCATATTTAAGGCCTTAAGGTAAGAAATAAACCTACCTCTTGGCACGATATTATTCCCCTCCCACTCAATAACTGGTTCATTAGGAAACTCAAGCCTTATAATTCTGGCTTGGCAGTCGAGTTTAGAAAAGTACGAATAGAGCCAATCTATCCTCATTATTATATCAAAATCTACCATTCCTAGCTCAATAAGATCGGCCGTGGTATCCCGACCACGCACCGTGACAACAAAATTCCTATAGACTCGCGCGGCCGTAATAGATTAACCAACCAGAGTCGACATTGAGAACGGCTCACGAAGCTGTTCAGGTTCTATCCTAAAACTCGAAGCAATAAAAGGAGTGACATATGATAAGGAAGATCTGGGATCAATAAGAGCATACACATCATGAGATTGAACAGTCAGAATACCTGTAACAACATCTGGAGAAGCCTCCTCACTCTGACGACCACTCAGGGCATAGAACCGACTGGGTCCTCCCCAACCCCGTGCACCACCCCTCGCTGCACCACGCCCTGCTGGTGCTGGATGGCTTCAGGCTGGAGGGCATTCTGAGGATGTAGCGGCTAAAGAACTGGATGGTTGGGCGACACCCCAACTTGCCCCCTGGCTGGATGAAGGGCAGTCTCTCTGAATGTGATCCCTCACCCCACACCCATAACATAATGGCCGGTCCAAATAAGAGGGACCAAAATGAAACCTCTCACACTTGGGGAATAGGGCCCTCTGCTGCTGCTAGAATCTCCCGCCTGAACGACCCGGCTGACGGAACCCCCTGCTACCTGAACTGGCCCCAAAATGACCTCCTTGCTGATGATGATGATGACGAACTGGTGGTAGGGCACTAGCTGAATATGACTGGGATGGCCCTGATGACCCTCTCCCAAGGACTGGTCTCCCTCCTCCAAATGAATCTCCAGGGTTGCCTGCTGACCGGGCCCTACTACTACCTTCTCGCTCCATCTTTAACTTCAATTTCCAAGCCTCTGTAGCCCGGCGAATCCCACAATCTTCCCATAATTCATATCTGAATGCAGAGCAGCTGTAGCAGCTTCATTGACAACCAAGGATCCAAGGCCCTGTACAAACCGATGAGTTCTTGCCTCTATAGTCGGCACCATATGGATAGCATACTTGGACAGGCGCACTAACTCCATATGATACTCCCACACACTCCTAGTACCCTGTTTGAGGACCTCGAACTCTGTAGCACGGGCTGCCCTAATCTCGGCAGGCAGGAAATGATCCATGAAAGCATCCGCAAACTCACCCCATCTCGCCGGAGGGCTCCCCTCCTCACGGGAATCCTCCCACATATCGAACCAAGAGTATGCTGCTCCCTTCAAGCGATATGAGGCCAACTCTACCCCCTATGTCTCAGTAGCACGCATGAATCGGAGGGTCTTGTACATCTCGTCGATAAATCCTGAGGATCAGCCTCTGGGTCAGTACCTGTGAACTCTGGAGGGGATAACTGAAGAAACCGGATGATCCTTGAACCTGAAGAATCCCCTTGTTCACTAGAGGATGCGGGGGTAATATTTGATCTCTGGGACGGAGAGGCCACCAACTGCATCAACATCTGAATAGCTCCCCTGAGGTCCCCATAAGAAATACCGGGACCAGAAGCTGGGTATGGAGGAGGATCAGGAATATCAGCGGGAGAGATCGTAGCACCCTCCGCTAGAGCAGGAACTGGAATAGTATGGCCAGGAACGGAGGAGTCAGGATGATTCATGGTTAGGGGATTATCCTCACCCGCACCAACAAATTGAGAATTTATGGCCACACTTGGGGTGGCATCGGCCTCTAGGCCGAGCCGAGCCTTCTTCCTGGGTGCCATTTACTGAAAGTTGAAACAATGCACGAGTTAGAGAGAAACAACCTTACCTTTCACTCCATCGCAAGATAAAGAATAACAATGATGAGTAGTATTCCTAAAGGTCCATGCAGCCCCTTAATTATAGATGTGGTCGACAACACACCGATAAGAAGGGCTCTACTAGACACGGCTCCGAGACATCCTAGGACACTTTTAAAACCTTGGGCCCCGATACCAAGTTGATCACGCCCCAAAATCGAGGGACGGGACCGACGCCTAACTGACTTAACCAAGCGAACCTAATTTGCCTTTCCTACCCGACGCGTTTCCCCATGGTTATAGCATACATTACTTATATAAAATAGCAAGAGACAATCAAAAAGTGTATCCATAACATAAAGTCCATTCTTCCTCTTTTGACATTTTAATATTTGATATTTCCAAAATATACCTACTAAATACAACATTCTCGATACGGGACCATGATTACGAGTAAGTACAACAATTACCCAAAATATATTTACAACCCACATAATGTCTACGGAGCCTCTAAGAGTACGGAGAAGTGTACATGGACTTGCCGGCAACAAGGCCCCGGCTATACCTCAAAAGAAACAACATATACAAAAGAAGTCAACCTGGACTACACGCGGCCCCGAGAGGAAGTGGGGCTCACCAGAACTGCTGAAGGGATGGAGGGAAAGCACCACTATCGGCGATCAGCGCAACCTGCTACAGAACCACCTACATCCTTTTAAAAGATGTAGCGCCCCCGGAAAAATGGACGTTAGTACCATTGAATAGTACTGGTATGTATGAAAAAACCTACTCTAGATAGGATAAACATCAACAGTCAAGACACAAATAGAGACATCATACGACAATTCACCGAAGCAAGGGAAAACACAAACAAGAATTACCACATCCCTCCTCCCGTTTTGCCATCTTTTGGTTAATGTTCTTTTAAGTTCATCTTGTTATTATTATTACTAATCCACTGTGTCATTGTCACACGGAGTCCGATATCTGCCCGATCGGCTAAGCCATCCTAGGCGAGGCCCGTATAATCATCACATCTCATATCACCACCGTGGAATGTTCACACGGAGTCCGATCTCTGCCCGATCGGCTAGGCCATCTCAACTGAAACAGTGAGGCTAAAATCATCATCATTGTCACGACCCAAACCGATGGGACGCGACGGGCACCCGGTACCTTACTCGACCGAGTACCAACGTAACGTATCTTTCTTATTACATCATCATATACACGTGCATACGGGACTAATAGGCCAACATAATCATTTATAAACTAAAAACATAGGCCGTCCAGGCCGTACAATCCTTTATATACACGACATATGTCTACAAGCCTCTAAGAGTACATAAATATCATAAAGGTCGGGACAGAGTCCCGCCTTACCAAACAATACGTGTCTAAATCATACTAACCAACGAGCAACTCCGAAGCAAATGGAGCGCACCAACATCTTCTGCTGAGCTGATAGCCTACTTGGAGGGTTCTCGGCCTGTCTATCAGGACCTGCGTGCATGAAACGCAGCGTCCCTAGGCAAAAAGGACGTCAGTACGAATAATGTACCGAGTATGTAAGGCAGTATACTTAAAGCTGAAACTGAACTGATAATATAATAACTGCAGGTAACTGGAAGTCAAAGATAATCTGAAGATATGCTTACCTGCTGATACTGACTCAACTCTCTCAATATAGAAAGTAAAATAGTTGTCCGACCCTATAAGGCTCGGTATGTATATATATATATATAACTGTATAACTGCTCTGCCGTAGTAGGCTCGCTCATAGGTGCTCGGCCATACTAGGCTCTGTATCTCGGCTACTGGGCTCGCTCATAGGCGCTCGGCTACAGTAGGCTCGGTATATAACTTACCATCTGATCAGAGGTTGTCCAATAGGGGCCTACCCATCGATTATAGCTTGATGGTAATGAAAATTCTGTGATACTATATATATAGACTCTCTGCTCTCTTGAGTGGAAGAAGGAAATACTCCAATGAATATGAAGTCCTGATAAAGAGAATATTGTAACTTGCGAGACTAGCAAAATGTACGTAAATTCCGGGATATGAATTTTTCTTTATGCCTCGTTATCAAACTAGTGTAATTACGAGATCATGCCAAATGATAGCTATTAGACTGAACCATCTAATACCACGAAAGAACACTTTTCATCAGTATTTTCTTTTCTTAAATAAAAATATCTAAGTTGTTTATCTCTAGTATATATTCTTGTCTTTCTTCTAATAATCCAATCAATCCTCCTAGATATCCGTCAGTAGCTTTGATGCATTCAATTTGAATTTGTATATTCACCATCACCACTTTAGTTACTCCAACACTAGTGTACATTATATAAGTATTGGAGTAATGTTTAGAGAAGTAATTTGATTTCAATATCATCTCCTTATTTCCCTAAACAAGTTAGTAAAATGGATGAGTATTCATCATACTACTCAACGTGGATGAAGAGCAAAAAAATTCCTCTGGGAGCTATGCATTTTCTATAAATAGAATCATCTATGGGAATTGTGCATTTTCTCATTTTGTTTGTGCCGTATAGATCATGCAAAAAGAAAAAAGGGATAGCCTTAACATACATGGAGTAGAGAAAAGTCCGTATGATGTTATTAGAAAAAGTTGCACCGTACTCCTTTAGAACCGCAAAATCTTACATTGCTAATGTGTAAATAATTTTCGTTGGAATTGTTGAAACTTGCATGAATTCTAGTGTTCTGTTGTAGTATTACTTTGTAGGAATTTGTAAAGATTTTGTAAGAATCCTTATAAGAAGTTTTAAGTAGTTGGATAACGCACATCTGGTTCTTGGTATTGAAAAATATAGAAGAAGATGTCTTTTGTAAAGAATTTGTAGGAATCTTTATAAGAGCTCACGTTAGTACTTGGAAAACCCACATCTGATTCTTGGTATTGAAAAAGCTTGAAGGAGATGTGTTTTGTATATTACATGATAAGTTGCCACCTATTTAAAATTGTTGAAGAGTCATTCTTCCATCAAATCTTGGTTGCCACGTTTGGAGATACAAGACTTATCCAAATATTTGGATTAATTACCCACTAATCATTTGATTAACTTGTTAATTTTCCATTAAACAGTTACCTACATAATTATGAATTATATCAAATTACTTAAAATATTACTCACTTTTCACATACCTTATACACCACCATGTGGTACCTTGTACGGTACTAGTCCATAAATACCGAGTATTTTAGCTCGGGCCATATTTTATCCCAACATATCAAACTTGGACAAAAATTCATTTTCTTTGACTTGCCTCCCCTCTCACCTACACGAATTTATTCATCACTTACAATCCTTATAATCTCCAAATAATCTTTTGCTTGGACTTATGTCAATTACCTTACAACCAATTCAACGCACAATACTACAGGGTGCAACATCGTCGCAACTTAACACTGTGAAGCGTAACATCATCGTAATATAATACTGCAGAGCATAACATCGTCGTAATATAATATTGGGGGACATAATATTGACATAATATTACGGGGCGTAACAATCATATCACAATATCATGTCTCCATGTGTACGGCATGAAGTATGATCCCGGCCCGATCGGATAGGCCATCTCACCCTAGGACATTCTCCTGTCGATTCATGGATATTTTAGGTCACTTTTATCATTTTTCATCTTTTGATTCCCATCACACATCTTTCATTCTTTGTCTCATCTTTCATATCATTACAATCCTTTGATTCATATTCCATATCAGTCCAATCCTTTAATTCATATTCCATAACAACCCAATCCATTGATTCATGTTTCATATCAATTCAACCTCTTGATTCGTATTTTCAAATCATTACAATCTCTTGATTCATATTTCATATCATTCCAACCTTTCACATTTACCACACCCATCACCTAAGAGTATCGCACACATGGTAAAAGAGGGAACATGATGATCACAATTTATACACTCAAATAGCATAACATCAATGACAGTAACATGGAACAACATAGAAGCAAGGATTTCTCAATTAGGCACATAGAACACATAAATTCCATAGATAATCCACAAGATAATCGTACCCGGAAAGTGAAGACAACGGGTTTATCCTATGAACATTAGAGTTAGCCATACATACCTCGAATTGGGAATTTTCCTTAATTTCTACCTCAAATCACCGGACCTTCTAGCACCTTCAATCTAATTTACAATGTGACACATTTAAACTTAGAATTAGGAATCATGAACATGTCCTGAACTCATTTGGGCATTATATCAAACGCTATGTGTTCCTTTAGATTTCATAACCCCTTTTTAGTGGAAGATTACTCCAACCTACTTCCCTTTACTAGATTATGGTAAATTAATTACATGCATGCAAAACTCTTAACTCCCATCTTCAAGAACTAACCTATGTGTGTTTCATTTTAATAAGAATCTGAAAATTAAGGTTAATGGAGTAAAAGCTTACCTCTTGGGGTGAATAGAATGGTGTTTTACTCGATTAGTTCCAAGCTTGAGTGATGATGGAGAATCAGATTGGTGAAGGTGGGGACTTTCTCTCTCAAGAACTCACTCTTGCTTCTCTCTCAATTACCAAATGGTCATTAAAAATAAGGGGGATGTGTGTTTTATTAGGCTGGGGGTCAGGTTTTAAAATTAGAAAATGAGAAGCCCCGATGCAGGTTTGCGGTCCGAAATGCGATCGCATTTTGCTTATGTGGTCCGCAAACCTGCCGCATAATTGGCCCTCAGCTAGGCCAAAAAGAGAAGAAGACTACCCAGGTATGCGGAAACTATGCGGTCCGCATACCTGTTATGCGATCGCATAGTGCGCCGCATAACTCCCTCCGCAAAACTCAAGAGAAAGAATGCGACAACTGTGCGGCCCGCATTCATGAAATGCGATCGCATTTTGGGCTGCATAGCTGTCCTCAAAATGGACAGTAGATTGTCCAAGTATGCGACCACTATGTGGTTTGCATACCTGATATGCGATCGCATAGTGGACCGCAGATCCGCACAAATCTGAGAAATCAAATCCTCTAAGTCCTGGGGTACTTTTCACTCCAAAATGGTCCTATTTAAGAATTCCTACAGTTATATAAACATGGGGACCTATCCGGGCATTGTTTTTAGTTAAGAAGTTTTACGGGTCTTTACACTAATGGGGGTTGGGGTGTTTCATGTAGCTCTATTATTTCCATAGTATTTGATAAGCATGAACCCTATTTCTGAAGCTTCTCCTCAGTGCACGTTTTGTTTGAATTCCGCAATCGCAACATAAATTCCGCGGTCAGCGGAATTGTGCTTTTGTTAAGTTTGAATTGGCCTGTTTTACGCGGCCGCGGTGTAATTTCCGCTGTCAGCGGCCAGATTTACACGTCTGCGGTTCTTTTTTTGCGGACAACGGAACAAATTTAAGAGAAGTGTGATAATGATCTCGCGGCCACGTTCGTTTTTTTGCTGTCAGCGGTGGAGTTTATGCGGCCGCGCACACTTTTTTGCGGTCAACAGTGAGTATGTTAAGAGACTGGGTAGTCTGATCCCCAGCCTCTCGTGGCCGCACCCCATTTTCTGGTGTCATTGGTGGCCTTTCCACTGCAGCGCTTCTTTTTCTGCTGACAACAGTCCAGTTGTTTTAACTTCCGCAACCTATTTCTGCTTACATCTAATGCTTCACTACTGATTACCAAATGCTAATGAGCTTTCATTGATAATGTTTGCAGACAATGGTTCGATCTAGAGGTGGCCAAGATAAACAACCCGGAAGGGGTGAATCATCACGAGGTCGGGGACGAGGAAAACAACCAGCTGCACCCCTAGCCCGTAAAAGGATAATTGGCAACAAACAGACTCTCCGGAGGCCCACTCCAAACACCCCGCAGACTAGCGAGTATGTCCCCTCTTGGGAAATTTCGGAGGGGGAAACTGGCCAAGCTCAACAGGAGGCACAATCTCAGCCCTGGCGCCTTATAAATGAGCAAACTTCTGCATCCAACTCTCCGGATAGTTTGGGACTTAGTGATTCTCCACCTTCTCCGGCCCCCAGTACAACAGCTCCCTCTACCACACTTTCCCATGTAAAGATCGATAGTGATGAAGATGCCCCAGATGACGGGAGGGGTGGTGACACTCGGACAGGGGGATTGGTGAGGTCTCGGAACCTGGTAGTATAGCAAGACCAGTTCGTGAGTGAAGAGGCATATCATAAATTCAGAGAGTGGTGGCCTCAGAGATCCCTTACATTGGAGAGGGCTTTCATTGAGCGAGACCTTCTACCCCACAACCCAAATGTTAAAAGGCACTTCAACGAGAGAGTGGGGTGGAAGTTCTTCACCAGCAGCTTATCAGAGGCCAATGAGTTTGTGGTCAAGGAGTTCTATGATAATGTCGCCCATATCAAACAAGGCACATACTTGACCAAAGTCCGCAAGAAGAAGATTCTATTAAATGGAAAAGCTCTCAATGACTATGTTGGGTTCAATGATGAAGATGAGACCCTATATCTGGAGAAGGTGGAGCTGGATGAGTTAGCTCGCCCTTGGCTAGCCTCTGTGATTGATATTCCCGGGACTACTCCAGCTTGGCTGACAACAGGGGTTTCTATCCTCAGGAATACTTTGAGTTTCAAGGCAAATGGATGGGACACATTTTGTAAGCAGCAGGATCGACCCCACTACTCATGACAGTAACATGCCGGTTTCCCGAGCTCTTATTGTGGGGGCGATTATGGCGGGGTTCCTGATCAATGTCGGGAATATTATGGCCAGGTTGATTAACAAGATGATCAGAAAGGGTGAGCATTCATATCCCTTCCCAGACTTCCTTACTATGTACTTCCAGGAC
Organism: Nicotiana undulata; assembly: GCA_005239495.1. NCBI lineage: Eukaryota > Viridiplantae > Streptophyta > Magnoliopsida > Solanales > Solanaceae > Nicotiana > Nicotiana undulata. The sequence continues at coordinate 18,937 of ML293134.1, forward strand.
CAGGGAGTAGAGGAACAGGACTATGCCACCAAGGTGAAGCCGAAGAAGCCATTTTCCTGGTACAACTTGCAGAGCCCGGACAACCCCAAGTCCAAGAGAAAAGCCACTGCTCCCACTAGCCAGTCTGAAGAGCCAGAGGTGGTGGTCATAGGTTTAGAGCCATCTACTGCTGAGGGGTCTTCTGCTGCCATGCCACATCCTCCCTCCGGACCATCTGCCTCCATTCCTACCTCAGTTCCTTCTTCTTCAGCTTACTCTCAGACTGCTTTGAGGGTAAACCAGACATTGGCTGGTATCAGCAATTGCTCTATCCAGTGACGTAGCAGCCAAGGAAGCCCCAACCCAGATCCAGTTGCCTCGATCATTGGAGGAAACTTTGAAGAGTTTAGTTGAAAACCAGAAGAAGATTCTGGAGTCCATGGGCACACATGAGAAGGAAATCAAGTCCCTGGGTAAACAGGTTAAGAAGATGAAGAAGATCCAGGATGAGTTGAAGAAGGAAATGGAAAAGCTCACTACAGCGGGTGATATCCCCCTTGATCTACTCATAAAAGTGCCTACCCCTGCAGCTCAGACAGCGCATCCATCGTAGATGCCAAAGAAGGTGGCCATCAGTGAGTCTGTGAGGAGGGTAGTGATCCCCCAGACTGAGGATTTGGAGATCTAGCTGGAGGACCCCGAGGGAGATGCATCAGCCCAGCCATTGACCCACCTAGTGACCCAGTTCCTATGTAGACAGAGGCATCTTAGGGAGTTTTTCTTTTACTCTCTACCGTTACCCTATTCTATTTTTACATTTAGAATTGAGGGCAATGCTAATTCTTATTTGGGGGGGGGGGGGGGGGGGGGGGGGGGGGGGGGGAGGGGGTGGGGGTGGCCTATTTTGGTGATTTGGATGATTTTGGTCTGTAATAACTCCCGACACTATTTTTTCTTTCTTTATTTTCTATTTCTCGTACTTTATTTCTATACTTTTTATCTTTGGTATGTATATAAAGTTACCTTTCCATGTATATATTCATTCCCCTCTTATGTATATTTGTCTTAATTCCCTATTGTACAAATTCACTTTGCTTTCCGCATTGTTTTTTGCTTTATAACTTCTTTTATAGTTTTCCTTAATAGTTTAGCTTCTTGTTTCCTTTAGTAGCTTCCTTTTAAATTTATAACTTCTTTTTACTTTTTTCATGATCAATAAGCCTTTGGTTTTCTTAATGCTAAGGGTGGAATTTGTGTGAACCGGGTGTCTCTTACCTATGATGGATGGCGTGACGACCTTCTTAAGGGATTGAGTCTATTTTTCTTTTTGTTTTCCTTTTATGTGGTAGTAATGAATAAATGTGACTCAAGTAAGATTCACTTGGCACCGGCATATTTACCCTTGACCTCATGGTTAGAGACAAGTTGTAGATGAGACTAGCTCTAGTTGTGACCTTTAGAATCTTGAGTTGTCTAAAACTGTCATCAAGTGGTGTTTGTATCCATATGTGAGTTTTCAATCTAAGCCAAGGTTTTCGTGGGACCTCGAATCTATTCTCTTTAACAATCATGTGTCTTGAGAGGTAAGGTTTTGAATTTCAATCCCAAGTGTCGTGCCAACAAGTCTAGAACTTGCCGCGAATGTTTTTTTAGGCGAAATCCTAAGTGTATCTCGACTTGAGAAGTGATTATAGGTTCTCCTTGGTCTCATTTGAATTTGAAGACTTCCACAACCTACCATTATAATATCCTTAGTCACCCCCTTTGATCCTAAGCCTTTTCATTCAATAACCACATTACAAACCTTCATTCATTCTATAATGACCCTCTCTTGGCACCCAATCTTTCCTGAGCGTTCATGATGAACAATAGTCAAAAACATAAGTTTGGGGGAGAGACAAGGAAATTCAAAGTGATGAAAGGTTCAAAGAACAAAAAGAATTGATGACAAGGAAAGGCAAAGAAAAGGATGAAAAGCCAAAAAACAAACATGTCAAAAAGAAAAGTAAAGGTTGAAAGGATTCAATAAAACAATGTTGAAAGGCTTGGAATGATGAGAAAAGGAGAAAAATGAGCGTCAAATAGAAGAAATAGCGACAATGTATCTCTCTAGTTCCTCCAAGGAAGAAGAAAATAACTCAAAGAGTCAAGAAAAACATGAGCCACATTGTTAAAATGGAGTGCTTAAGTAAAGATGGTACAATCATAGTTCATTATGTACGAATTTGATCCCAAAAGCCTTCATTACATCCCGTTAAAGCCCTATAGTATTTCAAGTTGAGTGAGCTTACATTAGTTGTGATTTACATGAGGGGCAAGCCTATGGTACTTAGAGCCGGACTTGTGACATTCTTTTGAGAGTGATGAGCGCATTTCTTGATAATCCCGCTTTTGAGCGTACATTCTATAAGGTGAGATGAGCTCATGGAGAGTAGAGGAGAAAGAGTCTGGGATCCACAGTAATCTACGTGAGAGAGCGAATCTCTTTGATGAATTGAGTCAACTCTTGAAGCTTTTGTGTCACATTAGATCTATGGAACTCAGAAAGTCATTGCATAATATTGTCAATAATGCATTTGTGTTGAGGGTAATTGTTAGTCCCAGTTGAAGCATAATGAAGTTACTTTAGGACAACTAAAATTCTACGTTTTTTTCTTGTGGAGGTGGGAGTTACCTTGTTTGCTTGAGGACAAACAAAAGCTTAAGTTTGGGGGAGTTGATAACTAGGGATTTTAACCTACTATTTACTCTCTTTTGCTTAGGTTTTGGGGAAAAATGCGTTAAGGTATTCCCGAAAACTAACTCAAGGTGCTTACTTACAGGTTTTGGGTCAAAATGAGGCAAAGAGGCCAAAACGAACTTAAAAAGGAGCCAATCTTGCACAAGTCATGAACTCAGATGGAGCGCTGACAACGCCAATTTTACGCTGCAGTGTAAGCCCTTCCGCTGAGGCGGAATACTGAGGGCGGCCGCGAACTTGAAGTTCAGAAAGATGACTTTGGACTCAATTGGGACCGCTGACAGCGTCACAAAAGCGCGGCCGCGGCAAAAATTCCGCCGAGAGCGGTAATGAAGGATCAGAGAGTTAGCAATCTTGGGCAAACCATGAAACGCGGTCAACGCTTATTTTACGCGGCCACGCTAATTCCTAACGCTGGGGTAGTCAGAATTCCGCTGGGAGTGGAATCAAGGTTCAGAGAGGCTACATGAAGTCCAATTTTGAAGAAGCGCGATCCGCGCTCGTAATTGCGTGGCCGCGAAAGTCAATCCGCTGAGGTGCCTATTTTTCCGCTGACAGTGGAACCTCTGCAGGGGCATTTTTGTCCAGTAATTTTAGATGTGTATAAATAGTTCTTTTTCACATTTTTAGGTTTTCTTTTGTATTAGTTAACTCGTGAACAATATCCTTTTTCTCTTTTGAGTAATTTTAGAGTAGCTTTAGCTTATAATCTTAGATTTTATCTTTGTATTTAACATTTATTGCTATTATTTCATCTACATCTTTGATTTCTACCTTGATTATGAGTAGCTAGACCCATTAGCTAGGGTTGTGACCCAACCCTAGTGTGGGTATCTTATGGGTATTTAATTTTAGGGCTTATTTGGTATGGGTTAGTGATATTTAGCTTGTTTCATGCTTCATCTGTTTAATTGGTGGTTACAAACACTGATTCATGCCTTTTTGACTAGGGTTCTTCTTGAGAAAGAGGACCCAAGTCTAGGTAAAATAGGCTAACAAGGAATTGGGGTGAATTCAAGAGATTGATATCCCCAAATAAAGGGTTAAACCTAGAGATAGTAATACCCCACTTGAGCCAATTTGACTTGCATTGTTTGAACACCAAATTAGGCTTGAGAAAGCCAATTCAGGCAAAGTCACCCAAACTACCGAGAGGTATTGGGTGAGTAATTGAGTTTGAAGTTATATCACTATCCCATATACAATAAGTTTGTCCTAAACTCTAGCTTCCATTAGATACTCGCCTAGGTGTAAGTTGCTTCCCTAGTGCCCTTTATAAACTGAGAAAACCCTTACCAAAAACATTATACTTAACTCCTTTTTAGCAATCATAGCTTTAAACTAGAATAACATCAAACCAACTTATGACTAGAAGTGTAATTAAAGGCAAGATACATAATTAGGTCGGATAGGAACCCAATTCCCGTATTATAACTCCCTGTGGATATCGATCCCGATCCCTCGGGTAAAAGCTACATCAACCCCTCCTCGCCATTCTATAGTGGTGCAGGGTTGGAGCCGATCACTTTTGGCGTCGTTGCCGGGGAGTTAAACGGTTTTGGCTATCTATTTGACTAGTTGTGTAGAATCCCCCCCCCCCCTGTCGGGCTCACCGCTACCTGAGAGGCTTGGTGACCGAAGAGGACCAGGTGGTGATGAATTCCATGGGGGCCGCCTTCTTGTTCAATGAGGCCCAACACACACTAAATTGGGTAACCTTCGAGATTTTATCCCTTACTTTCTTTGTATGTAGACTTCCCTTAACACTTTTTTCTTTACTTGTAGGATTATGTGCTGCACCACGAATCCTTTTTCATAGCCCGAGATGAGCACAAGGCCGAAGTTCGGAGACTTACTGAGAAGAGTGATACTTATAGGCTCCTCAGTGAAAGGCTCTAGGTCGATCTGGTTGCAGCTCAGGAGGAGCATACCGACATGGCCGAACATGTATTCCGAATTCTCCATGATAGTGATGAAGAGTTAGAGATAACAACTAATGACCCAATTCTGCAGATTCAACAAAGGCTCGAGCAGATCGATCAACAATCAAGTGGATGATGTACGGGCCGAGGCTGATGTCTTCAAAGGAAGCATGTATGTCTTGGTCGCGATGAAAGAGACTGTCCAGGATCAGCTTCGAGCTGAGAAAGAGAAAAAACTCGGTACAGACCAAGAAGATCAAAGAGCTCGAGTCTCGGCTGGATTCAGCCGCCAGCAAGCTCGAGGAAGCTAAGTTTGAGGTGGTCAAGGCCGGCATCAGAGCTGATGAAAAGGTGGCACAATTCAAATTGACGTTGAGTCCATCCAGACCAAAGCCAGAAGCATGATTGATCATGCAAAGTGGAAAGCTCGGAGGGAGGCCTTCGAGGATGCTCAAGCCCAAAACTATAACATCGCGACTGAAATTGACAATGCCCGAGCAGAAGAGAACCGGGCTCGGAAGTTGGCCTTCCCCAAAGATGACTCTGATGACTTTGAAGAAGAAGATATGGAGGACGAGGACGCTGCATCCGATGGAGACCAAGCCTCGTAGGACTTAGTATTTTTTGTTATTCTTTTGTACTTTTTTCAAGGGTCGTTTTGGGCCGTTTGTAAGGAACTTTCATCGGGCCGTATTTCCCTTGTAACAAATTTTTGAAGTATATATCCTTTCTTCCTCTTTGCAAAAGTCAAAATGTCTTATAAAATAACAAAGTCATATTCGATTTGTTTGAAACCGAACCAATGTATCCTTTAGGCTTTACGATCGAGCGAAGGCCATCCCGAACTCGAAATAAGGTAACCCTTAGGTTTTCTGGTTGAGCGAGAATGATCTCTCGAACTCAAAATAAAAGCAGCCTTTAGGCCTTTGTAATTTTGTATTTGGCCAATCCGGCCTTTGTAATAAGATAGTTTATTTACGAAGCTTTTCTCCACTTTTCTGCTCAAAAAAGTTTTTATCATTCGTATTTATAAAACATGGAGTGACTTAGCACAATAACAAGGAATTGTTCGAGAGTTCTAACAACTTTTGCATTTATCAGAGTTTTTGAAGCTAGATATTCTCGAAGCCTTTAATGACTTTGCCTGGGGTAGCCTTTAAAACCGGTTATGAATGGATTCGAAGGTCAATTTTGTTACAGAATTCGGACGTCTCCAAGCCGTATTAATTTGGTCGTAGCCTCTTAGTATGGGATCTTCCCATTGGGCTTATTTTCCCGTTTACTTCGAGCTTGCCTGAAGTAATAGTCCTCGAGTGGGGTGGCCGTGTTCTTTAAAATTTGAGGGTTGTCTAAAAGGTCTTATGACCTCGATATTTCAGTAATTTGATCTTGTTTGAATTAACTTTTTGGACCGCAGTCCCCGAGTGTGGGGTGATTATCCGAACTCTGGTTATGATCGGCCCTTAAGACCGTTTCCATAATTGATCGAAAGCATGGAATTGTAAAGTAGAATTTTTTTTTTAAGGCATGAGATATTGGCAAGGAAAAATACTTCTCTTTACTTTTGCAAAAAATGATTATACATGCGTACATGTTCTGTGCCAGGGCTCGAGCAACCTATGCGGGCACGACTCGTTTGGTCGTTTGGCCCTTACAAATTTTACCTATCGAGACCTAGTTGTTATGAAGTAATTTCCTCTCAACAAAGCTGACATTCAAGGGCAATGCCCTCACTGTTCGAGGTTGATTGCAAAGAATCCTCAGATACTGTTTAATTGTTCTAAGTTATCACGATCAATGGTCGCCTCATTAAAAACCTCGCCGGAAAACCCATTTGGGACAAAACCGGTCTAAGGGAAAAAAGTGCAATGCGTTATTTCAGACCTAAAGACTTTGTGTCGAAAAATCCATTGTTGTTTATGGTTGACCACCTGCCAGAGTTAGTCTAAAATAGAAATGAAAATGGAAGGGGGTCGTACCTTAACAATAATATCGTTTTAGGTGTTATATGTTCCAGTTGCTTGGTAATTGTTCCCCGCTCATCGTTTCAAGCTTGTAAGATCCTTTTCCGGCGACTTCGAGAATATGGTACGACCATTCCCAGTTCGAGCCCAGTTTTCCTTCATTCGGATTCCAGGTGTTGAGGGTGACTTTCCTTAGTACCAAGTCCCCGACGTTAAAATGTCAAAGATTGGCTCTTCGATTGTAGTACCTTTCGATCCACTATTTTTGGGCGGCCAATCGGACGAGGGAGGCTCGCGTCTTTCATCCAACAGCTCTAGTCTCGTATTCATGGCCTCGTTATTTGACTCTTCTATTGCATATCGGAACCTGATTCTAGGTTCTCCGACCTCGACTGAATTAGAGCTTCTGCGTCATAGACTAATGAGAATGGGGTGGCCCCGGTACTAGACTTCGATGTTGTGCGGTATGCCCAAAGAACCTCGGTAGTATCTCTCTCCATTTCCCTTTGGCGTTGGTCAATCTCTTCTTAAGGTTCTGAATGATGGTTTTGTTGGTTGATTCGGCTTGTCCGTTCCCGCTGGGATGATAAGGTGTTGATAGGATCCTTTTGATCTTGTGATCCTCGAGAAATTTAATTACCTTGCTGCCGATGAATTGTTTTCCATTGTCGCATACAATCTCGGAGGGCATCCCGAATCGACATATGATGTGGTTCCAAATAAAGTTTATGACTTCCTTCTCCCTGACTTTCTCGAAAGCGTGTGCTTCAACCCACTTAGAAAAATAATCAGTCATAAATAAGATAAACTAAGCTTTACCTGGGGCCGATCCATTCCCCGTTTCATGAACGGCCATGGGAATAAAACCGATTGGAATTGTTCCCTCGGTTGGTTAATCATCGGCGCATGCCTTTGTCATTTGTCGCATTTTCGAACGAACTCCTTTGCATCTTTTTCCATGTCGATCCAATAGTATCCGAGTTTGATCACTTTGTGGACCAATAACTCGGCACTAGAATGATTTTCGCAAGTGCCCTCATTGACTTCCCTTAGGACGTATTCAGTATCTACCACTCCCAGACATATTGCTAACGGACCATCGAATATCCTCCTAAACAATGTTCCGTCTTCAAACAGGGTGAACCGTGCTCCCTTTGTGCATAGAGACCTCGACTCCTTTGGATATGATGGGAGCTTTCCATTCTTTAAACAATCAACATATTTGTTTCTCCAATACCAGGTCAAACTCGTGGAGTTTATCTCGGCGTGACCTTCTTCAATCACCTATCTCATGAGTTGCACGATAGCCCCTGAATTTAGTTCACCGTCTTCTACCGATGACCTTAAGTTTCCGAGAGCATCTGCCTCATTGTTCTGGTCTCGAGGTACATGTTGCGAGGTCCATTCCTTGAATCGATGTAGAGTCATTTGTAGCTTATCCAAGTACCTCTGCATTCGGTCTTCTCAAACTTCAAAGGTTTCGTTAACCTGGTTCACGACGAGAAGGGAGTCGCATTTGGATTTGATCACCTCTGTCCCCAAGCTTCTAGCTAGTTCTAGCACTACAATCATGGCCTCATATTCGACCTCATTGTTAGTCAATTTCGTATGCCTAACCACATTATCTGTGGGTGGTTTTAACACGATACCGAGTCTGAACCCTTTTACGTTCAAAGCACCGTCCGTGAAGAGGGTCCAGATTCCCGAAGATGTACCCGTTTTTACTAACAGTTCTGTTTCAACTTCATGTACGACGGCCGGCGTGATGTCGGCCACGAGGTCTGCCAAGATCTGAGACTTGATGGTCGTTCGGGGTCGATATTCAATATCATTCCCACTGATTTCTATGGCCATTTGGCCAACCGGACCGATAGTTTGGACTTATGCAAAATATTTTGAAGTGGATAAATCGTTACAACACATATTGGATGGCAAGGGAAGCTGCTTCGAGACCTTGAAGAGACAAGGATGATTTTCATGTTGGATACCATAGATGTGCAAGGGTGTAAGGACATGGTACTTCACCTTGAGGGCAGGCTGGCTAGAAATGAGTTGATTGAATTTATGGCCAACGCATTTATCAAAGATGGTAGGGTATCCTCAAAGGTTCAGGGGGTTGAGATTTAGTTTGATGCAAAGGAGTTGGGGGAAATACTGAATATCCTGTTTGAGGGTTATGATGATTACACTAGGCAAAGGTGGCCTAGTCTGGATGATTTGACCTCAGCTCTTCAAATCACCAGGTCTTTCTGTGAGAATGAGCAAGAACTGGAGCATAGGGCAGTGTTTAAGAGTGAGATGAGGCCTCAACACAAACTGTTCTTTGAGTTTGTGATCAAATTTCTACTGCCTAGGCAAGAGCGAAGGCACATTGCCAGTTACATGGATCTCACGCTCATGGAGTGCTTGTACAAGGGTAAACGGATCAATTGGCCTGCCTTCATCATCCAGCTCTTGGATAGTGTTGTGAATGGAGCCAAGGCACATGCTATACCTTATGGGTTTATCCTGACTGTTGTGCTTTCTCACTTCAAGGTTCCAGTGAAGAATGCTGAAATGGCTACTGCTAAGGACTACTTTGGGAAGAATATGTTGCTGTCCTGTGACTACATTGTTAATATTCCTAAGGATAAACGTGGTTCATCCAGGAAAATGCCTGTAAATAGCAAGGTCAGGACTCTTGTGCAGGAGGGTGAGATCAAGGATGCAGAGATCCTTTGTTTGAAATCTCGCCTTATTGAGGTTGAAGCTGAGCGGGATGCTCTCAAAGCTGAATTAGTCCAAAGAAAAGGAGAAGAATGAGGGTGTTCTTCATAAAATGCTCTCCCTTCTTCAAGCCAAGACCCCAACCTCCTCTTCCCCTTCCCAGCCTTAGGAGTCCAGTGCTTCCAAAATACCCCCTCTATGACCCAGTTGGGAATTGTCTTATCTTGTTCTGCTTTTTGTTTTCTATTTTGATCATGGTTGCGACTATTTTTAATTATTTTTGTGTATGGTGCCTGATATGATATCTAATCAATGAATTTTTCTTTTTGGTTATTGATTTTGTCTCGCTTTCTTATATAGCTTACGTTTATTGGTTTCTTTTGATGATTAATCCATGTTTTGCACCTGCAGTTGCCTCAATGGCCATGAGTAATTGTTAATACTTCTGGTAAGTATATCATTTTGCAACTTTTCGATGATGCAAAAGGGGGACGATATCTGCTTTCAAAATTTCAAAGATATTTGTGATGTTTATAACCTAATGAACTTGGTCTCTCTATGATGAATGCTTAAATCTATAAAAAGTGTCTATGTTGGATTGAAGTATGTACAGGGTTAAGCACAAAGTTTGTCATCATCAAAAAGGGGGAATTTGTTGAATCAAGTCACTGCATGGTTTTGAAGATTGACAAATGCCAACCCAGTTGAACCAGGTCCATCAGGGCAAACATAGTCAAACAGACCCATTGGCACAAGAAGCGTCCATGCACAAAAGATAAACATTATCTTTGAACTAAGAGGTTATCTCCTAAGCGAAAAGGTTGCAAATTGATAAAGAGATGGACTTCGATTTCAGGTAGGACAGAAACAAGATCGAGGAAGTTGAGATAAATACAAACTCTTCCACCAAGGAAGAGTTGCATTAGAACTGAACAACAACATCTCAATTACTGTCTCTATAAAATGTTGAAGCATTCCTACTGAAGAATTGACGCACAAACACTAAAGTGAAACAAGAACTGAAAGCAAAATTACCAAAGAATTTTGCAAGCAGAATCATTGTGCGACATAAAAGCTACTTGAACCAGGTAGAAGAACCAGTTCCATCTGTTGTCTTTTGAGTCTAGTGGTTTGTAGTAGGTGATTAAATACTGTATCTTTCAGCTTTATCTAGAAGCAATTGTAATAGGTACACACTGTTCAAGTTAGAGTTAACTTGAAGTTTGTCACAATTAGCTAGAGGCTAGTTTGCCACAAAGGGATTAGAGTTAGTCCTTAGGTTTACAAAAGAGTTTATTTTGTAAATGTTGTTTGGCTCATTGACATAGTGAAGAGTTTGGGAAAATCCTACTGGGAAGTAGGTCGTGGTTTTTTCACCTTTTGAGCCAGGTGTTTTCCACGTAAAATTGTTGTGTTCTTTAAATTCTGCAATTACTTTTCCGCAAACTGTAGAAGTTGGAACACCAAGAAGAACCAGGTTCTTCTATAGAGACTGCACTCGAAAATTGGACACCACACAAATCACCCCCCTCCCTCCCCTCTTGTGTGGTATTGAAGTATAAAATATAAAAAAGAATCTTTAGGACATGCTTTGTTTAAGTCTTTGTAATCTACACACATTCTAATATTATTAACCTTCTTAGGGACTACCACTACGTTTTATAACCATTCGAGATACTTTACTTCCCGAATAGATCCTATATTGAGAAGTTTGGTTACCTCATCTTTGATGGAGGCGTGTTTGGCCTCAGATTGGGGTCTTCTTGTTTGCTTCACTGGGAGGAATTTCAGATTCAGGCTCAGTTTGTGAGTGGTAATTTCAGGTGGGATACCTGTCATATCGAGGTGGGACCAAGCAAATCAATTCATTTTAGCTTTAAGGAATTAAATAAGTTTTCTCCTAAGCTCAAGGGTTAACCCTGTGCCCAAGTATACCTTTCGTTCGGGCTGATGCTCGGTCAGTGTAATTTGTTCTACCTCTTCGACCGTTGACTTGGTGGCTTCGGAGTCTTTGGAAATTATGAAGGATCGAGGGATCCAATAGTCGTCATCCTCGTCGATCCCTTGCTTCTCAAATTGAGTCGAGGCCGGTGTCTGCGGTTGCTATTTGACCTCTTGTTTGCCCTTCAAATTCGATCCCTTCATTGACGATAGTGTGGATATCAGTATCACTTCGTCGGTTGAAAATATTTATTTAGCGGTGGACTGTTCCCCGCAGGCCATTTTAACTACCTATGGTGTTGGAAACTTCAAAACCTGGTGCAGGGTCAAGGGTACTTCCCTCGTGTTATGGATCCATGGCCTTCTGAACAGGGCGTTATTTTTCATGTTACCCTTGATCACAAGGAACTTCGTTTCTTGGACGGTCCCAGGCACATTCACTGGCAAAGTTATTTCGCCTTTGGTGGTCTCGGATGCCATGTTGAAGCCGTTAAGTATTTGGGCTGCGAGCACAACTTGATCTTATAGGCCGAGCTGTTCTACGACCCTCGATCGAATAATGTTGGTTGATCTACCTGGATCAATCAAAACACGTTTAACTTGAGTTTTATTCATAAGAACAGATATTACCAGTGCACCGTTGTGGGGTTGTGAGATACACTATGTCATCCACTTTATTGAAAGGCAAGGTCCCTCCCGGTATATAATCTCGAGTTCTCTTTTCTCTCGTGATCTACACCTTGGTGCGCTTACATATGGGTCCTTGCAGAATATCGACCCCTCCGATAATCATGAGGATCACGTGTTGTGGATCCTCTTGCTCATTATGTCTGTTTGAATCTCTGTTTCTGAAGTGGTTCTTATCCCGATCGCTTAAGAACTCTCGAAGATGCCCCTCGTTGAACAACCGAGCTACTCCTCCCTCAGATGCCTGCAATCTTCCATTCTATGGCCATGGGTGCCATGGTACTTGCACATTTGATTAGGATTTCTCTGGGCCGGATCAGTCTGTAGAGGTCGAGGCCACCTAGTGTCTTTGATGCGCCCGACAACTGATACGATAGCTGACGCATCAACGTTGAAGTTGTATTCTGATAGCCAAGGTGCTTCTTTGGGCTCAATATTCCAATCGAAACCACTCTTGCTCATGAGCCCTCGAGAGCTCTGACCTCGATCATTTCTTCTATCACCTCGGACGGGATTGCGTCCAGGCCCGTTATTTCTCTGATATCCACTGTATGGCTGGTAATAATCTCTTTTTGATCGTGGCTCCCGATCAATATCCTTTTTAATTCTATCGACGGGACTGATAGGATGAACGGACCCAGAAGGAGTTCCCAATTGGTCGTCTTCGACCCTAATCTTTGACTGATATCGATTATTCACATCGGCCCAGGTGATAGCTGGGTATTCGATCAAGTTTTGTTTTAACTGTTGTGAGGGCACCGAGCTTCGTACGTTTAATCCTTGAGTGAAGGCTCCAACGGCCCAATCGTCGGCAACCAGAGGTAGTTCCATGCGTGCCATCAAGAACCGAGACACAAACTCTTTGAGCATCTCGTTATATTTCTGCTTCACTTTGAAGAGGTCCGACTTCCTGGTCTCGACCTTTATGGCTCCGACGTGTGCTTTAACGAAGGAATCTGCGAGCATGGCAAAAAAGTCAATGAAGTTGGGTGGTAGATTATGGTACCATACCATTGCTCCCTTTGATAGGGTTTCCCCAAATTTCTTCAGCAACACGGAGGACTCGATCTCATCGTCCTCTAGATCGTTCCCCTTAATTGTGCATGTGTAAGAAGTGACATGCTCATTGGGGTCAGTAGTTCCATTATACTTGGTAATTTCTGGCATGCAGAATTTCTTTGGAATGGGTTTAGTAGTCGCGCTCAAGGGGAAGGGCTTTTTCATGAACTTCTTTGAATCCAAGCTCTTCAAAATCGGTGGCGCCCCCGGTGATCAACTCTGGAGTTGTATGTTTCTACCTTCTTGTCGTTGGCTTCGATCTTCTTCTCTCCTGATTCAACCCGCTTTGTTAGCTCCTCGAGCATCATTATGATAGCGGGATCGGTGCCTGATTCATTTCTGTTTGACCTTCTTGGCATCGATTCAGCCCTATGAACAACTTCCTGTGATGGTTCAGGCTCAATCCTTCTTGGTGCACGATTCTGGTTTTGGAGTTTGCTATTGCGGCTTGTTGAGCCTGCAACATCTCGAATATCATTCGAAGGCTGATCCCGCCTTCTTCGCCGCCCTGTGCGTTCTGACCGGTTGATCGAACATCTCTGCGGACACTATTTTCGGGGTCGACGACTAGATTTGCATTAATAGAAATATGGGAACTGACGTCGATGGGGTCTGCAACTGGAACTCCATCGAGGTAAAATGGAGGCACTTCGTTTCCTGTGAGGCTATGTTTTTTTTCACCGTGAAAACCGAGGCCATTGTCGATGTGTGTGGGTACTGCTTGAGAATTCGACATGCTGATCTTGGAATAAAAAACGTTCACAAGAACAAGTGTAAAGCAGTGTGTGTTACGAAAATTAGCACCAGACAATCACTATTATCCTTAGCCCCACGATGGCACCAAATTATTTACCCTTAAAATCAGATAACAAATAAATTTATAAGTGGTTTTAAGAATATGTGATTTCACTTGGCATAAATTGAGAAATATGTAAATTGATATTAGAAATTAACTGTAAATAAAAATAAAGCAAACCAATGTGGTGCGCAACTTTAGTACTCGAGCTAGGTCGCCCTCGAACCAAATGAGTATGCTATTGAAAATATGAATTGAGCAACAGAATATTGAAAGCTGAAGAGAAATATGTGATATATTGATTTGTTCTGCGTGAATGTGATGATTACAAAATGATTAGAACCCCCTTTATATAGTAGATGAGTTCTACTTATGGTACAATTCTAAATACAGTTAGAAATTCCATGATTGACTAATTATCCGGCCCCGACTTGATACGTGCCGAGATTGCCGCCGAGATCCTCGCTCGATCTTGGATATTTTGGCTTACCGTTACTCGACCAGGTAAACCCTTTTCGATCCCACTAGATCTCCGTTTCACTCGATCTCGATCTTGATTGATCGTTGTCCTCATTCGATCTTCGAAATAAGGGTTCAGCAACCTAACTTCATATTGAGGCTCGATACGATATGAGACCGAATCGTGGTCTATCATGATCCAACCTCGATTAGTCACAAGAAGGACATGCCCGTTCTGACCATATACAAAGTTAACAATCGTTGAGTATCTAAATTTGAGGTTCTAACTTTCCTTCTCTTATCGAGCAATCTAAGATACGAATATGACTATCTATATGTATCAACTAGAAAGAAAGAATGATTTACATAACGTTTTGAGAGTTCTTGTACATACTTAGTAATAAAATTCTTTATTTTCCAAAAAGAATAATTTACAGAACTACAAGAAAATATTTTCTTGATTTTATGTCGATGATATATTGAATTAAACTTATATATGCGTGTTATACAATATCAAGATTATCTCTATATATGACCTTTTGGATCTTGAAAAATATAAATTTTAATTTTTTTTACTTATTTATATATTTTTAAAACTTATTTACCCTTAATATTGAAGTATTAATTTAATTACAAATTGATATACAATTTATCAATTATATGCAAAATAATGTATTAGAATCTAATCTTACCTATTTTTTCTCCCTCTTATTCCTTCCCCATTTCACCCAACTCATTCTTTGTAAAACAAATTGTATTTAAGTTGTAGATAAATTATAAATTCTTACTGGATTTCATATATATTTTTTGTAAAAGCTTTAATTACTTTTTTGTAAATAAAAAACTTAGAAAAACTGATAAATAAGTTTAAAATCTCATATATATTCCATATGTCAATTTTAAAATTTTAAATATTTGTAGAAAACTTTAGTTACTTTCCGTAAATAGAAAAAATTAAATAAATTTAAAATTTCGTACATAACGCTTGATGTTGTTCCACTTCCAACGTGTCAATTTTAAAATTTGTAAGACGAGATGCATGTGCAATCATTCATGATAAATTTTAGAAGATTTATCAACCGTGAGAGCAATTGCAGTGTAGAGAGGGACATAAGATTTACCCACAAACTTATAACATGGTATAATAAGAAGCCACAATTAGTGGCAATAATCCAAGTCATTATCACCAGTCACCATAACAGAACAAAAAGGTCCCTTATCATTTGTAAAGTAGGAATCCCTTGCTTTTATAAAGTTCCTTCAAAAGTATAGGTTCTCTGTTCTACTTTATTATGCTCTCTACCCACTTTAGCTTTTAGCTTACTGCAAAAGACCACCTAACTAACGGGGCGAAGCTACGTGGATCTAAGGGTGATCAATTGAACATTATTCGCCGAAAAATTATATTGTATATAAGGTAAATTATTACTTGTTACTAATTAAAAATAGAATTTGAACACCCTTATTGAATTTCCGGGTTCGCCATTGAGTAACCAAAATAAAAAGAAAAAAAAAATCCTTTCGTAAAAGAAATATTTAAAATTTTAAGTTATCGAGTGCCAAGTATAAAATTTCTTATATTCCTATAAGTTATTATAATAAAATAACATGCATGTATGAAAAATATACACTTCTTGTAGTTTTGATCTTCTTAGCAAAGGTGTTTGGACAATATTCGGTTGAAGTCGAGAATAAGGTATTTAAAGCACTTCAAGATTTTAAAAAAAAAAAAAGTATGGAAGTTAATTGCATTTGAAGTTCACCCGGAGAAAAGATTAAAATCATTATTTCGCTTGAAATGTATACTCATCGAACAATTGTTTCAATATTTCACAAGTAATTCAATACTTAAATAATAATATTTAATGAGCAAACAGGTCAAATACTAATGTGAAGAGATTTCTCGATTGTAATACCAGCTTATTGCATACTCAAAAATAATTTTAGATTGTATATGTGCTTTTTGGGTAAGGTAAGTAAGTCTTTATAGGTCTGGTCCTGTTATATATTGAACAATGATTTATTGTTTGTATTGAACAAAAGATGGTGCCCTTTCTTTCCTCTCTGAATTAGTAGGGGATTGAATAATTATGATGGAGATACTATAAAGAAAGAAATTCTTGAAGGACTGTGGTGAGATGAATAAGATTCTTTCTCACTCTAAATTATATTAGTGGTTTCAGATTGAATCCTAAGAATACAAGAAAAATTTCTGATATATAGTAAATGCGTTGTTCCTATCGTGAGATAATCTAATTAGCGAGTTGAGGATCCCACAGGCTTACAATGTTCCACTAGGAAGAACAAGCACAGGAACATTACAAAACAAAACGAAAAAAGAAGATTAAACACTACGCATTTGAAGTTTTTGAGATTTTGATGACATAAAGGGTGTGTTTGTTACGATTTTTTTATTTTATATTTTTTGATGTTTGATTTGCTTAAATATTTTAAAAAATATTTTTTCATCTTCAATTGGAAAAAAATAACTTCTTTGCCAATAGGAGGAAAAATAGTATCCGAAACTCTTTCCTAACACCCTACCCCCACTGCACCTTACCCCTACCCAGTGACCTAGTCAAGAATTTTCAAACTTTAAATAAGTTAATAATTATTTTTGTCGATAAATGGTGTACCAAAAAATGTAAATCAAACTATGCAACATTTAGCTAAATAATAAAATAAAACTTTTAACAGAACCATTGTTTATAAATCAACATTAAAATAAGCAAAGGACAACATTAGAAACTTTACTAATAAAAGTAAGCATAAAGCCAAAGGAAGGACAGAGCCGAGATGATTTGTAGTTTGTAAAGAGCTTTTGTTGAAGAATTTTTTTGTAGAACTTGACTTTTAAATTATAAAATTTATTTAATAAATAACTTTTAATTAAAAAATTATTTTAAAGATTAGTTGTTTATTTCTACACAAATTTTAAGTTTTAAGATTTATTTTACTAGAGAAATTTTTAGATTGAAAAAGAATCAAATAAACCACACATGGTGGTTTTCATTTAGTTTTGGCAAACAAAATGAGCAAAACTTGGAATCCGTGAACAACACGTCACTTTGAACATCTTGAACCGCTAGACTATCTCACTCAAATATGTTAAGGACGTTCAAAATATAATATATAACCATATAAAGCAGTATTTAATTTATATACACAATATAATTTTTTCGCGAAGGGTGTGCCTGACCGCCCATGGCATAGGATTGTTGCGCCACTGTCCATGCGTATTAAAGGGATACGTCAATTGATCGAGAATCAACTATGTATCTCCTAAACAACATGGTATCAAATTATATTTTGTTATTTCCTAGATACTCGATTGTCAGTCCAATAGTTTCCCCTCCTTCTTCGGTTACCATTATCATGTTGACTCGGTGCAAAAATTAAATCCATGTAGTTTCTAGTGAATCATCAATTTGATAATAGGTACTCCATCCTATATCCCTCCACGGCCATAAGACACACCCACCCAATCATCAAGTGCATCTTCCCCGAAGGCCGACTCATTTTAACTCGTGTGGTGGATGAGGTGAATCCAATGCATCCAACAAGATCAACCGTAGTAACAATCACATCTTGATTTTCTATTCATTTATGCGAGTTAATTTTATCCATGGTCATTGAACTTTTGGATTTGTTATCCAAAAGTCATTTTTTTTTTGGTTTATGTAAAATTATTTAACTTTGTGTTCATTACACAAAAGTCACTTTTCTTTCTTTTGTTACACAAAAAAAAAATGTTTTACTTTGTTCTAGTTATCACAAAAGTCACATTTTTACTTGAAAAGTCTATTATGCCCTTGATATTATATAAACCTTCAGTTTTATGTAATACCTTCTATATTATATACTATATAATATATTTTACCTATGTATTTTATTTATAAATAAAATAACTTAATATTATTTTATTTATTAATTTTACAATATATTTGTATATTTAATTTTTTCTTAACATTAATTTTCAAGATATATTAGTAGCATTATTAAATTTATCAGTAACTTTAATATATGTTAGTAGAGAAATAAATCGGCAAGTACATTTCCGTGAGAAAATTCGTAGGTAAACAAACAAAGAAAATGAGGAAAAAATTATATGTTAATCTGAAGGAAAATCCCTAGGTAACTCTACAAGCGAATTTAGTTGGGGATATTTTCTTGGGGATTTCTGGCAATTGGTTATTTGGGAAATTACACTACTAGAAATTCGGAAAAAATCGTCCAAAAACCCGATTCAAGTTGGTCGATAATGGCCAATAACCGTCCAAAATGCGACCATTAACGTGTGGTCGGTATTTTAAAGGTCGGAAGGGCATACCGACCAAAGTTGGTCGGCAATTACTGACCAACTTTGGTCGGTCAATTAAATTCGAAAAAAAATAGCTGAAAAAAGTTGTTTTATAACGCTACTAATATATCTTCAAAATTAATGTTAAGAAAAAATTAAATATTCGAATATATTATAAAAATAATAAATAAAATAATAATAAGTCATTTTATTTATAAATAAAATACATAGGTAAAAATATATTATATAGTAGTATATAATATAGAAGGTATTACATTAAAATGAAGGTTTATATAATATCAAGGGCATAATAGACTTTTCAAGTAAAAATGTGACTTTTGTAATAACTAGAGCAAAGTAAAATGATTTTCGTGTAACAAAAGAAAGAAAAGTGACTTTTGTGTAATGAACACAAAGTTAAATGATTTTTATGTAACAAAAAGAAAAGTGCTTTTGGGTAACAAACACAAAGTACAATGACCATGGATAAAATTAATTCCATTTATGAAATCTTTATTGATTAAGCGATAATTTGTATAGAACAAGAAGAAGATGACAAAGAAGAAATTGAACAGAAATGAGGAAGAAGATGATCGAGGGAGAAGAAAGAGAGAGGGAGAGCAAATATACTGAATTAAGTATTATTCATCTCAATGAATTGAATTGAATTAAATTAATTATAATGATGTATTTATATAATCTAACTAAGTGAGCTTGACTAACTAAGTGATCTTAACAAACTATTAACCTCCTTAACTAACTTTAACTAACTCAATGTGAAATGAATTGCCCCTGCGTTATAACAGTTTTATTTTTCAACATTCCCCCTCAAGCTAGGTGGTGTAAATATGTTGTAAACTCCTATCTTGGAACTTAGGTAGTTGTGTTGAACTTTACATAACCCCTTAGTAAGCAAATCTGCTGGTTTATCTTTGGTGCTGATGTACTTAGTAGCTATCAAACCTTGTGTGATTTTTTCCCTTATAAAATAGCAATCTATCTCAATGTGCTTAGTACGTTCATGATACACTGGATTAACTGCAATGTGCATGGAAGCCTTGCTATCGCTGTAGATGTCAATTGGAAGATTGAATCCTATTCCAATTTCTTTACGTAATCCTTGTAGCTAGACTATTTCAGCAACAGTAGCTGCAATACTTCTGTATTCAGCTTCAGCAGAGCTTCTAGATACAATTGTTTTCTTCTTAGACTTCCAAGAGACCAGTGAATTGCCAAGTTTAATAAGATAGCAAGTTACAGATCTTCTAGTGTATGGGTATGCAGCCCAGTCAGCATCACAATAAGCCACTATGTTGTTGTTATTGTTGTTGTTTAATAGAAGGCCTTGACCTGGTTGGTTTTTGATATATCTGACAACCCTTAATGCTGCCTCCATATGAGATCTTCTTGGTTGTTGAAGAAATTGACTTAGTGTTTGAACACTGAATGATAAATCTGGTGAGTCATAGTTAAGTAGAGAAGTTTTCCCACTAGCCTTTGATAAGCCTTCTGATCTGCTAGTTTATCACTTCCAGAATGCTTTGTTTTGTTACAGTGATCATCAAATTCCTTTGTTGTAAGTTGATGTTTGTATCTAGTGGAGTAACAACAGGTTTAGCAGCTGACAATCCAACTTATGATATGAGTTCTAATGCATATTTTCTTTGATGCATTAGTATACCTTATTTGGATCTAGCAAACTCTATGCCCAGAAAATACGTCAAGTCTCCCAGATCTTTCATTTTGAATATTTGTTGTAGTATAATTTTTGTTTCAACTATCAGTTTTACGCTATCTGTTGTTATTAAAATATCATCTACATAGACTAAAACAATAATAATCTCTTGTGAGGTTCTTTTGATGAATAAAGAATGATCAAATTGACTTTGTTGAAACTGATTATTCAAGAGTGCTTCAGTTAACTTTTCATTCCACTATCTAGGGGTTTGTTTCATCCCATATAGGGATTTAATGAGTCTGCATACATGTTTATTCTCCCTCTGACTCTTAAATCCCTGTGGTAGTTCCATGTAGATTTCATCATGTAAGTCACCTTGAAGAAAAGCATTGTAGACATCCATTTGGTGTATGTTCCAGTTTTTTGCAGCAATAGCTAGGACTGTTCTAACTGTTTTCATCTTAACTACAGGAGAGAGAGTTTCTTGATAGTTAATACCTTCATTTTGGCTATATCCCTTTTCAACTAGACTTGCCTTAAACCTTTCAATTTCTCCTGTTGATTTGTATTTGATCTTGTATATCCATTTGCATCCAATAGGTACTTTCCCTTCAGGTAATGATACAATGTCCCAAGTATTATTTGTTTGCAAAGCATCAATTTTAGTCTTCATTGCCTCTATCCATCTAGGATCTCTAATAGCTTCCGTATAACTTGAGGGTTCTGTCTCTACGGAAGTTGTTGCTATGTATGCTTGATATGTAGATGAAAGTTGATCATAGGAAACGTACCTTGAAATAGCATATGGAATATCCTGATGAACATTTAGATACACAAAATCTTTCATCGAAATTGGAGGATGTTTGTCTCTACTATATCTTTTATATTTTGGTTGTTCTGCAATAATAATAGGAAGAACTTGTGATTGATCATTTATCTGTTGAACTGCATTTGGTAGTGAGCTGTTAGTTATATGTTGTTGTAGTTCTAGTGAAGAATCATCATCTTCTTCATGTATATGATCCATTGGAGTAACTGACATTTCCATATTTGTATTAGTAGGAGAATATGAGCCTTCTATGTTACTTTCATTGACTCTAAGTTGTTCTTGATGTTCTGAATAGTTTGGAGTCTGCCTTTGTTGAGAATCTAAATACCAGCTATGTTGTAGATCAACTGGAACTTGATTTACAAATACAGGCTGACTGCTTGTCTTCTGATATTTGAATGGAATACATCTTCTTTAAAGATCATATCCCTGTTGACAAAAAATAATTTCTCTTTTAGATCATATAACACATACCCTTTCTGAACTTCTGAATAGAACATATGAACGTCTAGTTTTGTTCTAGTCATCAGTTTATCATCTTGATTTATAACCTTAGCATAACACATATATCCAAGGACATTTAAATGTTGATATGTAGGTTGCCTGTGATATTGCCTTTCATAAGGAGTTTTATTGTTAATCACACAACTTGGAACTCTATTTAAAAGATATACAATTGCTAGAACACATTTTCCCTAAAATTTAATTGGTATGCCAGCTTCAAACCTGATGGCTCTTATGACTTCTAGGATATGTCTGTACTTTCTTTCTGCTACCCCATTCCGTTGGGGAGTATAAGCACAAGTTCTTTGATGAATAATTTCTAGAGTTTGAAATAGACTACTACAGGCAGAGTTTAGAAACTCAGTTCCATTATCAGTTCTTATAACTCTTACATTCTTATCATACTGACTTTTTATATAGGTAAAGAATTGTTGTAGAATAGTACACACATCTGATTTCAACTTAAGTAAAAACACCCAAACCATTATGAAGAAATCATCCACTATTTTTAAGAAGTACTTATTTCCATCATGAGTGGCAATCCTATAAGGACCCCATAAATCCATAGAAACTAAAGAAAATCATTCAGTTGTCTTTATACTACTTGTAGGAAATGGAATTCTTGTCTGTTTTGCACATTGACAAACTGTGCACTTATCTAACTTGCTAGCTATGATTTCTGATTTTGCATGAATGATTTCATTTAGGACTTTAGTAGAGACATGGCCAAATCACTTGTGCCACAAATCTACATCTATTATATTTGAACTTGATTGAGTATCTTCACTTCTGGCAGCTAATATAACATCTTATTTCCTTATGCTGTCTGAACATTCAAAGATGTATAATCCACAATCTTCTCTACCAATCCCCTTCATTTTCCCACTGAAGAGTTCCTGAAAAATACAGAATCAGGAAAGAAAGTGGCTGAGCACTGTAATTCCTTTGTTAGTTTAGCAACAGAAAGTAAATTGTATTAAACTGAGGTATATGGAACATATTTGACACTGATATACTTGTTTGATAACCTTCTAGTACCAGTGTGTGTAACATAAGCCAGATCATCATTTGGCATATATACTTTCTTAGGATACTAAGTTTGTTTGACAGTAGAACTGTCTATCAAATCTATATCTGCTACCATATGATTAGTGTCGCGCCCCCTTTTTACTTCTCCGTTCGGATCGGTCAGGGTTCTTGACATTATTGGGACAACTCGCTTCCTTTTGGGAAAGGGGTATACAAGAAATTGAAGAGTCGCCACCTAACGAATTAAGGTGCGTTAGGGAACCTACTAAGGTTCATTTACAAACACAGATTTGGATAACCAGAGATTGGGCAAGGGCTTGAAATTACTCTAAGGGGAAGGTGTTAGGCACCCCTCAAAGTTCACAACTATGGTTCCCGGCCAAACAACTTTGTGAATTTAGGCAGGTAACAAATAAGTAATTAAAGATTTAACAAGCAAAGGGATTTGAAAATATTTGCAGTCTGAGCACACGTGTGTAGAAGATTTTGAAAAGATTAAAGTCTAAGTCTGTATGTAAGGTTTTGAAAGGCTTATATTCTAAACATATGTGCGTAATAAAATTTGAAGTCTAGGCCTATATATGAAGGATAAGGGAGTCCTAGGTTATTTATCCTATAGGATCATATCGGTACAATGCCCGGTAATCACTCCTCAGAAGAGGGGCTACATGTGGCATTAGCGCACCATTCATCATATCCATGTCTACCCGTTCCCACCCCTTAGCGGTTATTTAAGCGAATTTTGTTTGACGACCTCTATTGCGTGCTGTTACCCGTCCCTTCTTAATGGCCCTGGAGGAATTTAGGACCTCTACCTATAGGCAGTTCTAGACAGACCCCTATAGTTTAAAGGAGAAAATACTAAGGCGACAAGCAATAACACATAGGACTTCAGAAAATAAAGCAGAAAGGAGCAAATAAGAGGCTCAAGTTTACCTCCACATATAATGCATGCAAACATCACGACTCAGACACAAATAAGGGTCGTATTATTAATCAGGATCCTAGGACATGATATCTAGGTGAGTATCAGGACATAAGAGATATGCAATTTTATTTCATGAACTCAGAAACAGGGCCTAATCAATTTGCCTACTGGTTTTAAGCCTGTTAAGCACTAAGTAGTAAACACAAAGAAGCAGTTTTCAGTTTTATAAGAATTGGTTACCTAAGGCTCGCCTAGGCGTGGGATAATGCACAATTGTTACCAGGATTATTTTAACTGTGTAAGAATTATTTTACCTAAGGCATGTTGTTCTAAGTGTTAAGAGATACAAGATTATCACCAGTTTTACTTGAACATGATAATTAAGCGTGGGGCTGTTTTATATCCTTTTTCATGCATCAGTAATTTAACTAGGTGTAAAAGCAAGTATGAACAAGATCCTAAACATGGTATCTAATATGCACATATAGAGTGATTTATGGGCAGAGTTCCTAAAGCAGGATATCTAAATGCACAACATGATTTCAAGATATGCAAAGTCCCCTAAAGCAGGATCTCTAAGTGCACACAATATTACAGCATTATTAGACATGATTGCATGAGTAGCAGTTTGTATTAATGTTGTCATTTTATCCTAGAGACAGGATTTCTAAGTGATAATAATAGTGCCAAAATGAGATGCTGAAAACAGTAGATATAAAACCTAGGAGCATGATATCTAATGCATGATACATATTGATCCTAGACATGGATTTCTAGTGCACATACAAAAATGTAAACCTAAAGCATGGTTTCTACCCTTGATGTAGATAACCTATATAGCTACCTTCCCATTTTTACTATCCATCCCCAATATTTATTTACAATAAATTATTACAAACCAGTATTGAATGAATTACATAAGTAGATAAGGAAAAGAAGAAGTTACACTATAGGAAGCCTGCAAATAGGCCCAGATTTCCAGAGTTTCCAATGCCAGATGGTTTCATAGCCTTTCTTAATATCCGGGTGTGTCAAAGTTCCCTAAGGACCTCAAAGGATCCCGGGCAGTGCTCACACCTAGATTTCACAACCATACCTGAGTAAGTGCAGTGTGGAAGAGACAACTCTAATGTATCAGAGTTCAGAGGGATATCATAGGGATCCCTAAGCAGTCACACATTAGAAGGGCAGAACTTAAGGATCTAAGAATAGCGTGAGAGTGCTTGACATAGTTTTGAAAGAAGTGAGTAGGAAAACAATTTGAAAAAGAGACTTGTTTGAAATATTTTGTAAAAAAAAACAACAGAGTTATGTAGTAGAATAGTTTTGAAAAGAGAGTAGAGTAATAAGCAACAGTCCAGACATAACACCCAAAACAATTTCATACACAACCAAAGAACACATAACCAAGGCAGGTTCAACAACACCAAACAGGGGTAATGGGGGATTGGGACACATAAGGCACATAGGTAAAAACATAGTTACAGGAACACTTAAGTAGAGAACCATCAATATGCTAGGGGGTTAAGGGATTAGGGATATAGCATAAACTTCATGATTACACAGAACTAAATGACATAAGGTGCAATTATTTTGCCACAGAAAAGTTCATGCCAATAATAAAAGAAACATAAGTAAAGCAGACTCATATTGGGGTATACTAGAAGGGGGATAACATTCATAAACATGCTAAGTCTAATTGAGGGGAGTACATAACATGCTAAGTGAACAATAGTGCAACTTGTTCAAGTACAAACTTCACAGCAAAACCATAAGTAAAAACATACTATAAATAGGACAAATTTAAGTAGTAAAATAAGCATATTGTTTTGGGACTTAAACTGAAATCAGGACATACCACTATGGAAGAGAACAAACACAAAGTGAAGAACCAAAGAGTATAGTAATCAACCTTGGCTTACAGCCGGCTGATTTAGAACAATATGCAAGTAACCAGAGTAAAGAGAGAAAGCAGAGAGTTTTGATTGTGAGAGTTTTTTGGACAATGTGTTTGTGTTTTTTTTTATAATGAAAGAGCAGTGTATTTATAGTTTAAAACTAGGTGAAAAACAAATAAGGTAAGAATCATAGTACAACAGTAATTATAGAAATATATACCAATTAGAATCAAGTTAGTACAAGTACTTCCTTTAATTAAGGAGTTAAAATCAAACGGTAATAGACATATACTAAATAAGGATAGAAATAATGTAAGGCTGGATATGACACATAAGGAAATAAGCATGGCACAAGTACAGAGCATGTAATAGAGGCTAGGTTCAGATTTTATTTAAGAAAAATACATATGAATTAGTTTGACAGCATAATCGACCACAAAAATAAGGCAAAAGGTAACTTAAAGGCTGGAAATCAGTAAGGAAACATCATAAGTATAGCACATGTATATAGCATGTAATTAAGGCCAGGTTCAAGATTTTATTTAAGGAAAATACATATGAATCAGTTTGATAGCATAAACGACCATAAGGCAAGAAATAACTTAAAGGCTGGAAATTAGTAAGGAAAACATCATAAGAGATGAGTGAGGTATCAATTACATGGAATCAATATCAATTAAAGGAAAGTATCACACATGAACGGGATAATCATGATACAGGCAAGGAGAAACAGGAAATCAGCAACCCTAATGAAACAATAGGGTACAAATCACATGAACTCAGAGATTTAAACTAAGAGATGGTACTGATGAGAGGAAATAATACAAATTGCTGCAAATAAACGAGGCAATCACAGTATAGGGGTAAAATCAGCAACCCTAATGAAACAATAGGGTACAAATCACATGAACTCAGAGATTTAAACTAAGAGATGGTACTGATGAGAGGAAATAATACAAATTGCTGCAAATAAACGAGGCAATCACAGTATAGGGGTAAAATCAGCAACCCTAATCATTATAGCAAAAATAAAAAACACATAGAATATGGGATTCAACTAGGAACAGTACTAATTAGAGGAAATCACCACAAAATTTCTGAGAACAAGCAAGATAAACACATCATATGCAAGAAGAAGAAAGAGTTAGAAACCCCAATAAGTAAAAATAGGATGAGAGTCACAACAACACAGAATGTTCATGAGAAACAGGCACACATACAGATTAGGAGAACATATTATTAAAGACGGACTTAGAATCACAGATTAACCAAGAAACTTAGGGCTTTAACATAACAAGATAAAAAGAGGAAAACTTAGATAAGTGCTTAAACATAATGAAAGTCATAGATTAATGCTAAAATTAGTAGGAAAGCCATTTCGAAAAGGGGTTAAAAACCCTAGTTTGAAGATGAAGAGTAGCTTAGAAAGTAATCGGAAAATCTTTAAAGAAAATAATAAAATAGCTCAGAATATACCCAGATCTATCATAGATCTAAGGAGTCAATAGCTAATAGTTAGGGTTTCTAAGAGATAACCCAAAGAGAAAGAGAATCTGCCTAGAAACCACATGTTCTAGACGGAGATGGTAGAATCTTACTCGGAAAGACCAAGATCGGCCTGAGAATGACATGAAAAACCATGGGGGTGAGTTGAACCGCCTTCTGGTTCCTTTGAGGACCTCAAGACAACAGTACCCGTAATAGGAAGGAGCCATATGGGCTGGGATGGTAGTGAGACCACCATAATTACCGGCGAGTCAACGATCGGTGAGAGCTTAGGTTAGCAGAGAGAGTTTGAGAGATGAGAGATGAGAGAGATGTGTAACGGCGGAGTGGAGGAGAGAAATGAGAGGGGAAGGGGTAGGTCATTAGGGTTAAATTAGGAAAGAGGGGATCTGGATCGTTGATTAAAATTGATGAACGGTCCAGATTGGACAGAGGATTGGGCCGGGTATGATACAGTGTTGGGCATGGGGTATTTGGGTCGTTTAATTGGATTGGGGTCTGATCTAACTAGGCTAGAATTGAAATAAAAATGGCGATTTGTTAAATACCCAATGTAAATTAATTAAACAATTTATAAAAAATAGCTGTTAATTATAAAAAATGAATTTCATGCGTAGAAAATAATTTAAAATGATTACTTAGTATTTTAAAAATACAAATGACAAATTTCTAGATAAAAGGCGTATAAAATCATATGATTGGGCTATAATTGCAAAGTTATTGCAATTATAGCCAAAAGGTGCCAATTTGGTTAATTATGTAATAATTTGGCCTTAATAAGACCATAAAAAATAAATAAAATCAAAGAATGCTTTGAAATCATTTGTAATGCCCTTTTGTAATTATTAATTGGAAATAAATTGTTGAATAAATTAATAAAAAATATAGGGAAATTATGAAAAAAATACCAGTTGCTATAATGCATGATTTTGAAGATATATATATGTACTTTTAAAATATTTTGAGGAAAAATTGGGTATCAACAACTGCCCCTCTTTACCCGAAAAGGATGAAAGAATTTGTCGGGTAAAGACAAGATGGCCAATTTTGACCGAGCGAGACGGTTTGGAGAGATTTAGGCCCACCCTGGCTTCTGAGCTGCCTACATATCCCTGTTTTTATAGGAATCAGGTCGTATGTAATGCCAGAGTCATCAGCGAAGTATACGGTGAAGTCATGACAAGAACGGGCGCAACGTCTAGGGCTAGATGGGTGGACGATTTACGGACGAGGTTAGGTTTTATATAGCTAGGAGGAATGGAGAGAAATCGCTCCTGCTGGGATAGCTGTCGCTCGCCGGGTTACCTGCAAATAAAAGCAATACAAGCGTATATTGTACATAAATTTAAACATGATGTAAGTTCCCGTTGGACTATGAAAGTTGTCTTTGGACGGTTAGGGATGACGTCCTTAGACCATGATGTCCTGGACCATGAATTGTTTGATGAGGGATTCACAAGTCATGAAATGATGTTCTCGGGCCATGAAGATGGTGCCTTCGAACCATGACGCCTTTAAATAATGATATGCAAAATTGAGAGAGATCCTCATGACATGACATGACGTTCTCGGTCCATGAAGATGGTGCCTCCGAACTATGACGCCTTTGGACAGGTTGACGATATTTCAGCCCATGAGATGCAATAATATGACTTCCACAAGACAGATCTTAGTCTCGGGAAATGGAGGGCAGCGCTTAACCCGAAGGATAAGCGAAGTAAATAATGTCTGAGAGACAGTGTTTAGTCTCGATGTAAAGTAAATTGGAGGCAGAGCTTAGCCTTATGCATGGTAGGAAGGCAGAGAGTAGCCTTATGCAACTGGAGGTAGAGCTTAACCTCATGCAGATAGGAAGGCAGTGGGTAGCCTTATGCAAATGGAAGACAGAAGATTAGCCTTATGCAAATGGAAGGCCGAAGGTTATCCTTGTGCAAATGGAGGTGGAGCTTAACCTCATGCAGATGGAGACAAAGCTTAGCCTTATGAATACGGAAGGCAGAAGATTAGCCTTATGAAAATGGAAGTAGAGCTTAACCTCATGCAAAGGAAGGCAGAAAATTAGCCTTGTGCAATGGAAGGCAGAAAATTAGCCTTATGCAGATGGATGTAGAGATTAACCTCATGCAGATGGAGACAAAGCTTAGTCTCATGCAAAGGAAGGAAGAAAATTAGCCTTATGCAAATGGAGGCAGAGCTTAGCCTCATGCAAGAGATTAAATAATACCCGACAGTAAAATTTCTTAGCTGGTAGCGGGCTTTGATGTTGCGACTGTTGTGGGAATTGTGACTACGGAGCATTGTTTATTTGTGATGATAGAAAATGTCTTCAAGTGCGATGGTTTCGAAGACTATGACTATGAACTTGCTCGTTCTTTGGGCAGACAATAAATTTTGGCTTTTGCAATTGTGTGGAGATTTGAGACTTCTCTGCGCGTTTATTCTTTGTTCCTGTATCCAAAGAAAAATCGTGAGTTCTGTAAATAGGGAAGGTTGGTTCGTATCCCCGTTGTCTCTTCTTTCCTTGCTTGGCTTGGTTTGATGATCCTGTGCATATCATCGGGGTAGCGTTTGCTGAACAGAGCTATTTTATGAAAGCAAGCATGCACACTTTCGAAAGACATAGTATAAAATATATATTTTAAGAAATTTAGATGAACCGACGACTGAGACACGGTTCAAGACATTGCAACCGCTCTTGCTACGGAATTTTGAGGGTCCTCCTGAAAATTCTGCCCCAGTTAGATAGGTTGAAGACTCTGACTGTCGCGCATGCTGCGATCGGCTGAACTTGCTTTGGAATTATGAGGGTTCTCTTCAAAATTCTGCTCCAGTTTCCAATTGCGGGGGAAAATGAAAATTTTATTGAATTGTGACTGAACCCATAGGGCTGCCTATGTATCCCCTTTTAAACGAGAATCGGGTCAGGCGTAGTTCAATTTACATCATTGAGAGAAGCCTATAAATTTACACATAATATCATTTGACTACATCTGAATTGATTGGCTTTGGCCATACTTCTCCGTCCATTTCGGAAAGTATAAGTGCTCCGCCTGTCAATAATCGGTGAACTATATACAGACCTTGCCAGTTGGGAGAGAATTTCCCTTTGGCTTCCTCTTTATGTGGAAATATTTTCTTCAACACTAGCTGCCCCGGTGTGAACTGTCTCGGCTTAACTTTTTTGTTGAAGGCTCTGGACATTCTATTCTGATAAAGTTGACTATGACATATTGCATTCATCCTTTTCCCATCTATGAGGGCTAGTTGCTCATACCGGCTCTTTATCCATTCTACACCTCTGAGATCAGCTTCATGTATGATTCTTAACGAAGGGATCTCCATTTTGGCAGGAATAACAGCTTCCGTACCATAAACCAACAAGTAAGGAGTT
The DNA here is from genome assembly GCA_005239495.1 of Nicotiana undulata. Classification (NCBI taxonomy): domain Eukaryota; kingdom Viridiplantae; phylum Streptophyta; class Magnoliopsida; order Solanales; family Solanaceae; genus Nicotiana; species Nicotiana undulata. Next base: position 49,253 of record ML293134.1, read on the forward strand.
GACCCCGTTGATGTACGAACTGTGCTGTGGTAGTCCAGCAAGGCAAATGATAACTTTTCGTGCCACTGTTTATGCTTTTCTATCAACTTCCTTAATATCTTCTTGATGTTTTTGTTGGCGGCTTCTACAACTCCATTCATCTGAGGTATATAGGCTGTGGAATTCTTGTGTTTGATTTTGAATGTCTCCCACATGGCTTTCATCATATCGCTATTGAGATTGGAGCCGTTGTCGGTGATGATTGACTCTGGAACTCCAAACCGACAAACAATACGGTCACCGACAAAGTCTGCCATGACTTTTTTAGTCACTGCTTTGTAAGATGCTGCTTCGACCCACTTAGTGAAATAATAAATTGCTACCAATATAAACCTATGTCCATTCGAGGCGGTAGGCTCGATCGGTCCAATGACGTTCATTTCCCAGGCGGAGAACGGCCAAGGTGAGCTTGTTGCATTGAGCTCGTTTAGGGGTGCCTTTATCATATCTGCATGTACCTGGCATCGATAGAATTTCCTGACATATTGGATGCAGTCTGTTTCCATGGTCATCCAGAAATAACCGGCTTTGAGTATTTTCTTGGCCAAGACAAAACCATTCATATGTGGGCCGCAGGTCCCGACATGTATCTCCTCAAGTAGCCTGGAGGCTTCCTTCGCATCAACATATCTCAATAATCCCAAATCGGGAGTTCTCCTATACAGGGTTCTCCCACTGTGAAAGAAACTGTTGGACAATCTCCGAAGCATGCATTTCTGAGTATGATTTGCAAGCTCTGGGTATTCTCCCTTTGACAAATACTCCTTGATATCGTGGAACCTTTGTTTTCCATCTGTTTCTTCTTCAACATGGGTACAATATGTCGTCTGGCTATGGATCTTTACTGGAATAGGGTCAATGAAATTCTTATCTGGATGTTGTATCATCGATGACAGAGTGGCCAATGCATTGGCAAACCCGTTCTGAATTCTGGGGATGTGCATTCTGTCTTTGTGAACCTCTTTCTCAATTCCTGCACATGGTGCAGATACAACAATATCTTGGAATTCCTTGTAAACCATTATCCTTGTACTTGGTGTATAAGCAGATCCGAGTCACCAATTACTTACAGCTCCTGAACGTTCATATCAATGGCCATGTTGAGCCCTAAGATGCAGGCTTCATATTCTGCCATGTTGTTGGTGCAGGAGAATCTGAGTTTAGCAGATACCAGATAATGTTGACTAGTTTCCAATACCATGACAACTCCAATGCCAACTCCTTTGAAATTCGCTTCTCCGTCGAAGAACATTCTTCAACCGTCATAGGATTCTGCAATATCTTCTCCTATGAATGACACTTCTTCATCAGGAAAATACGTCTTCAATGGCTCGTATTCTCCGTCCACAGGGTTCTCAGCAAGATGATCTACCAATGCATGTCCCTTGACCGCTTTCTGTGTCACATAGACAATGTCGAACTCACTCAGCAGGATTTGCCACTTGGCCAGCTTGCCAGTAGGCATGGGCTTCTGAAAGATGTACTTCAAAGGATCCATCCTTGATATGAGATATGTTGTGTAGGCAAAAAAGTAATGCCTCAACTTCTGTGCTACCCAGGTTAGAGCACAGCAGTTACGTTCCAATAAAGAATAACGTGCCTCGTACAAAGTGAACTTCTTACTCAGATAATATATAGCCTGCTTTTTTCTCCCCGTCTTGTCGTGTTGCCCCAGAACGTAACCTAAATCTCCATCTAATACTGCGAGGTAGAGTAACAAGGGCCTACCTGGATCTGATGGTACCATGACTAGTGGTGTTGACAGGTACTCCTTGATTCTGTCGAAGGCCCTTCGACATTCCTCGGTCCATTTGGTTGCAACATCTTTCTTCAGCATCTTGAAGATTGGTTCACATATGACTGTGGACTGGGCTATGAACCAGCTGATGTAGTTAAGGCGTCCCAGGAAACTCATCATGTCTTTCTTGTTCTTTGGAGGTGGTAACTCTTGGATGGCTTTGACCTTTGACAGATCCAATTCTATCCCTTGGTGGCTGACAATGAACCCAAGCAATTTTCCAGCGGGAACCCCGAATGCACACTTTTCCAGCGGGGTTTAATTTCAAGTTGTATTTCCGCAACCGGTTGAAGAACTTCCTCAGATCTGCTATATGGTCGATGGCTTTCTTGGACTTGATAATGACGTCATCCACATACACCTCGATCTCTTTGTGTACCATGCCATGGAAGATAGTGGTCATAGCTCTCATGTAGGTGGCCCCAGCATTCTTTTGGCCAAATGGCATTATCTTATAACAATAGACTCCTCACGACGTAATGAAAGCCGTTTTCTCAGCGTCTTTCTCGTCCATCCAAATCTGGTGGTAACCAACAAAGTAATTCATGAATGACTGAAGTTCATGCTTGGAACAATTGTCAATCAGGATGTGTATATTTGGAAGAGGGAAGTATTCCTTCGGACTGGCCCGGTTGAGATCCCGGTAGTCGACACAAAATCTGACCTTTCCATCTTTCTTTGGCACTGGAAAGATGTTGGCTAACCATGTCGGATATTCAATCACCCGAAGGACCTTGGCGTTGATTTGCTTGGTGACTTCCTCCTTTATTTTCAAACTCATGTCAGGATTGAACTTTCTGAGCTTTTGCTTTACTGGAGGGCACATTGGATTGGTTGGCAATTTGTGAGACACAATGGATGTACTTAGACCAGTCATGTCGTCATACGACCATGCAAATATGTCCCCATATTCTTTCAAGAACTGTGTGTATTCCTCTTTCTCTGACGGTGATAAATGGATGCTGATACGAGTTTCTCTGACATTTTCTGAATCTCCAAAGTTGACGACCTCGGTCTCGTCCAAGTTGGACTTAGGTATGTTCTCAAAATTCTCGACTTCTCTGATAGTTTCATAAGGTATATCATCCTCTTCTTCTGAATCAATGTCATTTTGTTGCGTTGTCTCGTTGCATGTCACAGTCATTGGTTCATCAAGACAAGTAATAGTAATGCTGTATAGATAAAGTAATGAGAGAAAAAAAATGATAATAATAAATATTGATTCATAAAATAAATAAAATGTGCTTTTGATAAATTGAACAAGTGTTTTAGAATATTTAAGATCTTATTGCAAGAATGGAAATGCGAAAAGAAAATCATTTAGCAAATAAACGATACTTGTTCTGCCTTGCTACCCCGGTACTCGTCGGGCCCTGGCTGTTCTGATAGTCCAGTTCTTAAGGAATGATCCTTCGCTCATGGCTTGAATGGAAGGGCCTTCCTCCTCCTCCTCGATAATGACGCAACATTCCGTATCATCGTCTTCCAAGAATAGATTCTTTAAAGCAGCCAATGCTTCTTCTTCTTCTTCTTCTGACCCCCATATGATATCGGCCTGCTGAAAGGTATGCTCCAGATGCGGTATCAGCTGTTCTAATGGATAATAAGGACCGCTCTATGGTGGAGACCAGTTCTTGTATTCTTGCCATGTGTATTTGTATTCTACCCCAAAAGTGGTGCCGTGGCGTTTGAGCTGTAATGGCTTGGAGATCCCTTTAAAATTCTTACCCAGTCCTCTGTCAGGCTCATACCCACTCTGCTTTAGTATGCTATCAATCTTACTATCCCACCATTTGTCTTTGTCTATTGCGTTGACCCGCTCGATGTGGTGGTAGGTTTCTCCACCCAGCCTTATTCTACCTTTAACCATCGGGATGGTTTGGTGACTATAGATAGGATTGCTTCCATCCCCATGGATGATAACTTCCTGGTGGTTCCATTCAAATTTTACTGTCTGGTGCAATGTCGATGCCACAGCCTCAGCGACATGTATCCACAGCCGTCTTAATAACAGGTTGTAGGATGCTGATATGTCTATCACCTGAAAATCAACTTCGAACCACGTAGGTCCCATTTGCAAACAAAGACTGATCTCACCGATGGTGGACCTCTGAGAACCATCGAAAGCTTTCACATTCATAGACCCTTCTCTTATCTCGTACAATCCCTTGCCCAATTTCTTGAGTGTCGTCAACGAACAGATATTGAGGCTGGATCCCCCGTCAATCAGAATTCTGGTGATGAAGTGGTCCTCACATTGCACGGCGATGTGTAGTGCTTTGTTATGACTTAACCCTTCAAGTGGCAGCTCGTCCTCGTGGAAGGTGATCTTATGACTTTCCAGTACTTGACCTACCATATTGGCCATTTCCCCGCAGGTGATGTTATTTGGCAGATATGCTTCGTTCAACACTTTCATCAAAGCATTTTTGTGTGTCTCTGAATTCTGTAGCAATGACAGAATGGATGTTAGGGCCGGGGTTTTGTTCAACTGATCAATGACTGAGTATTCTTTGTCCTGCACCTTCCTCCAGAGATCGTCTGGGCCTATCTCAATGATGGGTGGCCTGTTGGAAGCCTGCTTACTGGATTCTGTCAAATGTTCAGGTGTATAGACCCTACCGGTCCTTGTCATTCCCTGTGCAGCAGTAGCTTCTTCTATCTTGACTTTTCCTTTCCTTCTTTCCTCAGCTACATAATCCCATGGTACATCGTTGGTGAAAAAGGGTGGTGTGGTTAACACCCCCACTGTGATTGGTGCAGCTACTTTCACTTCGAATGGGACGGGTGCCTTAGCAGGTGGCATAACTTCAACCTCGAATGGACCAGGTTCATATGCAGGTGGTGCCGCTTCAAACTCAAATGGGACTGACGTCGTTACCTTAACATCTTCGGATGGCGGAATCTGGACTATGATGAGATTAAGAGTGACCACTGGCTTCTTTGTGTCATCACCTTCTATGATCAACCCGATTGACCATCTGGGTCCCAATCTTCTTCTATTTTGATCATATTGATGCCTCCACCCATATGGTCTGGGAGCATATTGTTGGCGGACATTGGGAGTAGATTCCTTTGCTAGAATGACCTTATTATCAATCAAAGACTGTATCTTATCTTTCAGTGAGCGACATTCATCGATTGTGTGTCCCTTCATGCCGGAATGGTATGCACATGTCTTATTTGGATTAACTCATTGATCGGCTCTCACCTACAATACTATAAAGTAGCAAGATGAGGGTCGGAGCAGCTTTTACTCGAAGGATCGGGATCGAATCCACAGGGAGTTATGATTGTGGGAGTTGAGTTTCTAGGTAATCTAGTAGTGGTTCATGCTCTTAATTGCACTTTTCAGACTTTTTGTTTTGATAATTATACTACATTTTATACTAATAGTAATTTTCTAATTAACTAACGAATCTCTTTTTGGTTGTTTTCTTAATGGATAAAAGGCACCAGGGTTATGACTTTCTCCTAGGCGAATATTCAACAGGATCCAATACCTAAGGCAAAGATGTTAACAAAGGGAATATGTCATAACCAATGCAGGAAATTAGCCACTCTATACCTCTCGGTAGTTTGAGTGGCTTTTCCCTAATTGCCTATCTCGAGGTCAATTGGGTGTCAAAATTATGCAAGAAATATTGGTTCAAGTAGGGTTTTACTATCTCTAGGTTTAACTCGTTAATTGGGACTATCAATCTCTTGAATTCGTCCTAATTCCTTGTTGGGTTGAGTTTCTAAACTCAAGTCCTCATTCTCAAGAAGAACCCAAGTCAATTGAACACCAATTAGTGTTTGCAACCACCAATTTTAACATGAAAACCACAAATCAGCCCAAATACCAAACACCCATAAAACTCTAAGCCTTAATTTAAAGGACCCATTAAACAACCACACTAGGGTTGATCCACAACCCTAACTAATGGGTTTAGCTACTCATAATAACTGAAGAAATTAGAGAAATAGATGAAGCAAAACCCATATAATTGATTTATAAACTAAAATTGAAAGATTCAATGTTGAGATCCTTCTAAAAGTACTCAAAAAGATGAATAAAAGTCGTTCACGAGCTCCCCACTATATCTTAGTACAAAGCTTGACCTAAAAATAAGAAAAGAAACTATTTATATTCAGCTGAAAATTCCGAACAAAAATGCCCCTGCGAGGTCACCGCAGACCACACAAAATGGACCACGGCCACGGTGAGGCTTTTTAGCTTTACAAAACTGGGCTCTGAGCTTGGCCACCGCGATCTGCATAAACTGGACCGCGGCCGCGGTGGCTTCAATGCGGACCGCGAAGAAAGGACTGCGGTCCGCGGAGTTTGGGGTCTCTGATTCTCTTAACCACGGACCGCGGTCCGCGTTGATTTTGCCCTTCGAAACAGCTTTTTGAATCTCATCACCGCGGACCGCATAAACTGGACCGCGGTCCGCGATGACTTTTGCCTTGGAAACATCTTCTCTGAATCTTTCCACCGCGGACCGTATAAAATGAACCGCGGTCCGCGTTGATTTTGCCCTTCGAAACAGCTTTTTGAATCTCATCACCGCGGACCGCATAAACTGGACCGCGGTCCGCGATGACTTTTGCCTTGGAAACATCTTCTCTGAATCTTTCCACCGCGGACCGTATAAAATGAACCGCGGTCCGCGTTGAATTGGCCTTGGGAAGCACTCTCTGAATCTCTTCAGTGCGGACCGCATAAAGTGGACCGTGGTCTGCACTGGTCAATATAACTCTGCATGTGCTTGGTCTTGGTACTTGTGCAGGTTTCACTCCTTTTTTAGCAGGTCTTTGACTGTATGTCATCCTTTTTGACTAAAGCCTGCAACAAGCACAACAAGTAAGCTTTTGGGACTATTTTGCATACAATGTTATCCAAAACTTACGTACGAAAGAGTGTAAAATAAGGTAAAATCCCTAGTTATCAACTCCCCCAAACTTAAGCTTTTGCTTGTCCTCAAGCACTCTAAATAAGCCCCACTCATTTTTGAATAAGTCCAAGAAAATTTAGCTGCCCTAAGGTAACCTCTTTTAGCATCAATTGGGACTAACAATTGCCCTCAATGCAAATGAATCATTAACAACTTTTGACCTGTAAAACCCATGGATTTCAGTGCGACACAAGAGCATCAAGAGTTGACTCGACTCATCAACGAAACTCTTACTACTACTTTGATCATTGTGGAACCCAAACTCATACTCCTCAACTCTCCCTAAGCAAACCTCACTTTAAGATTGTAACTCTTAGAACAAGGATAATGGGAGTTCACTCATCTCTCTCAAGGAAAAGACTCAAGTGCGGCTCAAAGTACCATAGGCTTGCCCCTTATGTGATTCGCCACTAATGTAAGCTTCATTCAACTCAAGATAATATAGGACTTTTGTGGACACATGATGAAGGCTTTTGGTTTAAGGTAGGAAATATTTGGTAAAGGTGAGTTTAATCTTCCCTTAAGAACTTCATTTGTTTCACATTCTCTTGACTTCTTCAGTCATTTAGCTATTTTGTCACTCCTTCTTGTTCAATTCAATCATTTTTCTCCTTTCTAAACATTCCACACCTTTAATTTCTTTCTTTTCATTGATTCCCTTTTATTTCTTCTAACTTGTTCATTCTTTTTGGCTTTTTGATTTTTCCTTTTTTTTTATTGCCTTTCCTTTTCTTCCTTTTTGTACCTTCTTTTTCACTTTGTTGCATTCCTCGTCTCTCCACCAAACTTACGTTTATTCCTTGTGCTAAGGGAAGAAGGGGTGCCAAGAGAGGGTTAAAATTGGTAAAGGCTTGTATCATGGTTTTGTTTTTTGAAAGAAAAAGGTCTAAGGCTCAAAAGGGTTGACTAGGGAAATTGTCATTGGTAGGCTATGAAAATCTTCAAGTCACTGTTCGGGTCAAGGAGAGCCTATATTCGCATCTCAAGTCAAACTACACTTAGGATTTCGCCTAGACAAACATTCAGGGCAAGTTCTAGACTAATGGCACGAGACATGGACTTGTAATTCAAACTCTCACCACTCAGCTATGGGATTTCTAAAGAAATAGAGTCGGGGCCCCACAATGACCTTAGCTATGATTTGAGCAACACAATGGTTCCGAAAAACCACTTGATGATTATCGACCAACACAAGAGTCTCAAGATAACGACTTTCACCATCCTAAACACAACGATTTGTTTTTGACCATAGGATCAAAGGAAAATGTGTTAGGCCTAAGTGAAGCTTTGCTTGAGGTACCATTCCTTACCAACTACTATTTACACAAAAGCAACAAGAAAAACAGACTCAAACCCTTAAGAAAGTTGTCACACCATCCATCCTCGGGAAGAGTCACCTGGTTCACATAAATTCCACCTTTGAAAAGAACCGTGGTATTAAGAAAACCAAAGGCTTATTGCACGCAAAAAATTCAAAACAAGAAGCTACAAAAATAAAATAAGAAGCTATAAAAAGGCAAAATGCGTAAAATAAAATGTGTAAAGTAGAATAAATATATACAAGAGGGGAGTTAATCCAATATACATAAGGGCGAATGAATATATACATTAGAAAGTAACTTTATATACAGACCAAAAAGTGCGACAATACGAAAAGTACTAGAATAGTAAAGATTATGTACATACCAAAATAAAAAAGAAAGCATAATAAAAATAGTATCTAATTTATATAGTCATCCAAATCCAACCATAATAGGGTTACCCCCTCAAATGAAAGCTAGCATTGTCCTCAATGTTAACTAACAAAATAAGCTCAAAAGTAAGGAGAGAGAGTAAAGAGAAACTCCCTATAGGCCCTCCGTCTGCATAGGATCCTCAGTGTGGGTCCCGAGGTATGTGGACTGCATGGGAAACTGTGACTGGTCCCCAGAACCTTGTGTCTCCATCGTGACCTGGACTTGGACCTCCTCTGTAACGTGGGCCTATACTGGCAACTATGGCTGACTCGATGTATCTTCCTGTGGGTCTGCCAACTCTATCATAATGCCCTCTGTACGGGGAAGCACTCTCCTCCTTTTTAGCGGCCTTTCAATATACGGCTCTAGCTCAGGCTGGGCAGCAGGGTCCTGCAGCAATAGGTCTAATGGCAGGTGATTCTCCTTCAGCTTATCTACCTCTTTCCTTAGCTTCTTCACTGACTCCTTGGAGGCACGAGTTTTCCTCAGCTTATTGGTCTACTTTGCAAGATCCGTCAGTGCCTTCCCATGAGAACCAACAGCGTCCAAAATCAACTTCCGGTTATCAAGGATTTTCTTCTGGTTGTCCAGAAGTTCCTTGATAGCGTCCTCCACGGACTGTGGGACCTGTGGTGGGGGAGGTGCAACTTGGGTTGCCACGGTCGTGGAAAGGACAGACAACTTAGAAGTAGCTGCCTGCATCCAATTATTGATACTAGATAGGGTCTGGCTCAGACGGTGGGCAGTCAAGGGGTAAGCCCGCGATGAAGGAATGCCTGGGGCTGCTGAAGTGGACGGGCCAACAATGTCTGGAGTGGAAGAGGCAGGGTGAGAATATTCCACTACAACCACTAGCTCTTCAGACTGACCAGTGGAAGCGGTGGCTTTTCCTTTGAAACTTTTGCTCTTAGGGTTAACATCACCCTGAAGGCTGTACCAGGAGAACAGAGCCTTTGGCTTCAACTTTACATCAAACTTCCTCTTTTCTACTTTTTGATCTTCAAGGTACATGGTCAAAAAATTAGGGAAGGGATAGGCTCTATCACCTTCATTCACCACCCGGTTGATAACCCTTGACATCACATTCCCGACATTGATCTGGACCCCTGCCATGATAGAAGCAATCAGCACAGCCCGCCTGAGAGGAAGAGAATTTTCATGGAAGGTGGGGTCGAGCCTGCTACACACGAACGTTTACCAACCTTTGGCCTCAAAATTTAATGTCCTCCTCAGAATTACTTTCCCTGCTTGCAACCAGTCTGGGGTTTCACCTGGTATTGGCAAGTGCTCGGCTAGCCATGAACATGCCTCATCCCCTGCTCTCAATTTCTCCAAGTACTCCGACTCATCCTCATCATCGAACTTTAGGTAGTTGTTTATTGCCTCCCCATCAAAAGGTATAGTCAGATTGCGCACTTTAGTCGCCTTGGAGTCCTTTTTCAGATAAGCCAAATTAGTGTAGAACTCCTTGACGAGGTGCTCATTTTCCTCCAGCAGCTGGCAAGTGAAATAGTCCCAGCCTTTTCTCTCCCTGAACTATCTCTTCACAATGGGGTTATCCGGCAAAAGGTCCCTTGTGATGAATTAACGCTCTAAGATCAATTTCCTCTCAGGCCACCATTCCCGGAATTTATGAAATGCTGGTTCACTCACAAATCGATCTTTCCATGCTTCCAATTTTCTTGTTCTTTCAATCCCCCTACTTGGGGTTCACCCCATGTCTGGGTCTCATCCCCTGCCTCTTCTTCTTCGGAGTGCTCACCTGATATATATGCGGTAGGTGAGGTGGAGTATTCATGATCACTCCCTGCAGCTGAGCCTTCAGACGACTCAGAGTGTGTTGCTGCTTGGGCAGAAGGGGATTCAGAAGGTTCATTTGTCAGTCCGAACCTTTTCGGGAAGTTGTGGACAAACTCTGGTACCGACTCTGACTCAGATTCCTCTCCGGAGGGTGCATACCCACTTCCCGATTAGGAAGCAGCTCTATCCATGGCCTGGATTGTCTTTCTAGTTTCTTTTATTGCTTGCCAGACTTGGGGAGTTAGTCTGATCATTCCCTTGTCTTCCCCCCCCCCCCAAGAGGATTCACCCTGTTTACGGTCACCACCTCTTTATTGGACCATAATCTGCAAGTTCAATTCATTTAGAGAATGTTAGTATCCAAACAGTGTATTTATTCATGAAGAAACACAGTTGCAGAGCATTGGATACGTGTTTCCGAAATAGTAGACCGTGAACCGCACAAAAAGGACCGCAATATGCATTGAGGTGGGGTTCAGACTACCCACCTCTCTGAAGTTGTCACTGCATACCGCAAAAAAACGACTGCGGTCCGCACTTAGGCACCGCGGACCGCATAAGAACGACTGCGGTCTGCACTGGGTGGGGTTCAAAATACCCACCCCTCTGAAATTGGACTCCGCGGGCCACATAAAATCAACCGCAGTCCGCACTAAGGCACCGCAGACTGCACAAAAAGGCACCGCGGTCCGCGGTAATCAGTTGAGACTTGAGTCATTTAAAGCACCGCGGACCGCACTAATTACCAAACTAGGGTTCCAATTTTTACTTTTAATTCAAGTTTAAATGCACATGTTGTTGAAACCCTAGGTCTTTAATCAGTGTAATTAACTACAATGGGTCTAAATTAAGCATTATGAACAAACCCTACACATGATTAATGGATTAGAGGAGAAAAAAGGAAAGAAAAAAAAGAGAAGAAAATATACTAGGTAAACAAGAAATAATAAAATTAAGAAGTTATGAAAGCAAAATTACACTTACCAGATGTGGGATGAAAATGGGATGAATGAAATGAACACTTGAAATTAGCAAGAGTGATGCATAGTTAAAGTTTTACTGTAGAGAGTCAAAGAGTGTAAAGTGTAAAATGAAACCCTGAGACCCTATTTATAGAGTTGGGTCTGGGACCCACAATACTCACCCCACCGCGGACCGCGGTCCATTAAAGATCTGGACAACTGGGCAATTGGCCACTGCAGTCCGCATAAAATCAACCGCGGCCGCAGTGGTCCACCGTGGTCCGCGTAAAATGGTATCGCGGCGGCGGTGGCAACTTCAGAAACTTGTTTTTCTTGTGAGCTAGCTTCGCGGACCGCACAAAATTGACTGCGGTCCGCACTGCAATTTCAGAGAGCTGAATTTTTCACAACTTAACCTTGTGCCCTGCATCAAAATAATCCTACAACATCCCACAACCAATTAGTCCAAAAAATGAGTCCTATACTACCAAGAAAATCAAATAGAAACAAAAATAAAGACACATGGGTTGCCTCCCAAGAAGCGCCTGATTTAACGTCGCAGCACGACGCATGTTACCATGTTCAATTGAGCTTCATCAAAGCCACCACGTGGCTATCTTCAACTTTCCCAAAGTAGTGCTTGCACCGGTGCCCATTCACTCGAAAAATCTCCCCATTTTCGTTCTTGAGATCGAGAGCACCAAAGGGAGTAACCAATGTAACTTCAAACGGGCCACTCCATTTTGACTTGAGTTTGCCCGGAAAGAGATGGAGTCTAGAATTTAAAAGGAGAACCAAGTCTCCCACCTTGAATTCCCGTTCTTTGGCATACTTATCATGAAGGTACTTAATTTTGTCTTTGTACAAGGAGGAGCTAGTGTAAGCATGAAATCTAAACTCATCTAGCTCATTCAAGTGATCAACTCTGAGATTAGTAGTTGTGTCCCAATCCAAATTCAACTTTTTCAAAGCCTAAAGTGCCTTGTGCTCCAACTCCACCGGAAGATGACAAGCCTTGCCATACACCAACCGATAAGGTGACATACCGATTGGGGTCTTGAAAGCGGTACGGTAGGCCCAAAGAGCATCATCAAGCTTCCGAGACCAATCAGTCCGGTTAGCATTCACAGTTTTGGCCAATATATTCTTGATCTCACGATTGGACACTTCCACCTGTCCACTTGCTTGAGGATGATACGGGGTAGACACTTTGTGATTGACCTCATACTTCAATAGCAAAGAATCAAAGGCCCTATTGCAAAAGTGAGGCCCCCTGTCACTGATGATGGCACGGGGTGTCCCAAATCTTGTGAAAATATGCTTCTTCAGAAAACCAACCACACTCCGGGCCTCATTATTGGGCAAAGCCACGGCTTCAACCCATTTTGAAACGTAGTCCACAGCCACGAGTATGTAAGTGTTTCCACAAGAACTCACAAATGGCCCCATAAAGTCAATACCCCATACATCAAAGATATCCACTTCTAGGATTGTAGTAAGAGGCATCTCATCTCTCTTGGATATGCCACCCATTCGTTGGCATTCATCACATCGCTTCACCAACTCACTAGCATCTTTGTATAAGGTAGGCCAAAAGAAACCACAACTTAGCACTTTTGAAGCGGTCCTTGCCCCTCCATGATGACCACCATAAGGTGAGGAGTGGCAAGACTCAAGAACCGATCCTTGTTCCTCTTCAGGCACACATCGCCGGATGACACCATCATTGCAAATCTTGAATAAGTATGGTTCATCCCAATAAAAATCCATGCTATCCCTCCTAAGCTTCTTCCTTTGGTTGGAAGAGAGCTCACAAGGAACAACACCGGTGACAATATAATTGGCAATGTCCCCGAACCATGGCATTTCTTGCATTGACACAGAAAGAAGTTGTTCATCAGGGAAACTATCATCAATTTCAAGCCCATCACTTGGTCGACCTTGCTCCTCCAAGCGGGAAAGATGGTCGGCCACTTGGTTTTCACTCCCTTTTCTATCAATAATCTCCAAGTCAAACTCTTGAAGGAACAACACCCACCGCATGAGTCTCGCTTTGGAATCCTTTTTGGTCATGAGATACCGGAGTGCCGCATGGTCAGTGTGAACTATGACCTTGGCACCCATAAGATAAGGACGAAATTTCTCCATCGCAAAGACTATTGCCAATAACTCCTTCTCGGTGACAGTGTAGTTCATTTGGGCCGAGTTCATTGTTTTGCTAGCATAATAGATGGGGTGAAAGATCTTGTTCACCCTTTGGCCCAAAACCGCCCCCACAACCACATCACAAGAGTCACACATGAGCTCAAAAGGAGAGCTCCAATCGGGTATGGTGATAATTGGTTTGGAAGTGAGCTTTTGCTTTCAATAGCTCAAATGCCTTCATGCAATTGTCATCAAAGTTGAACTTGGCATCTTTATCTAGCAATTTGCAAAGAGGATTTAACATCTTAGAGAAGTCCTTAATGAAACGCCGATAGAACCCGGCGTGCCCAAGGAAGCTCCGGACCCCCTTAACCGAAGTTGGAGGTGGCAATTTAGAAATCACTTCAATCTTCGCCTTGTCCACTTCAATTCCATTCCTCGAGATTTTTTGGCCCAACACTATCCCTTCTTCCACCATAAAATGGCATTTTTCCCATTTCAATATTAGGTTGGTCTCTTCACACCGAGCGTGGACTTTGTCAAGATTGCTCAAAAATTCATCAAAAGAATCCCCAACTACACTGAAGTCATCCATAAACACCTCGAGGAAGTCTTCGACCATATCAGTAAAGATTGCCATCATGCACCGCTGAAAAGTGGCAGGTGCATTGCAAAGACCAAAAGGCATTCGGGAGAAGGCAAATGTACCATACGGACATGTGAAAGTTCTTCTCTTGATCTTCCGGGGCAATCAATATTTGATTATAGCCTGAATACCCATCCAGAAAGCAGTAGAAAGCCTGACCTACAAGCCTATTTAACATTTGATCTAAGAAGGGTAAGGGGAAATGATCCTTGCGAGTCACTTTGTTTAACTTGCGGTAATCCATACACACCCGCTAACCTGTGACTGTTCTTGTTGGAATGAGTTCATTTTTGTCATTTTGGATCACTGTCATGCCACCTTTTTACGAAACACATTGGACCGGAGAAGTCCAAGCACTATCCGAGATTGGGTAGACAACCCCTGCATCAAGCCACTTGATTATTTCTTTCTTTACCACTTCTTGCATTGATTCATTGAGCCTCCGTTGGTTTTCTACGGATGGATTTGCTCCATCCTCAAGAATGATTTTGTGCATGCAAAATGCGGGGCTTATTCCCCGAATGTCAGCAAGATTCCATCCTATGGCTTTCTTCCTCCTCCTTAGCACTTTTAAAGTGGAGTCTACCTGCAATTGGGTTAGGCAAGAGGAAAGAATAACAGGCAAAGTACGAGAGGGACCAAGATAGTCATACCTGAGGTGTGGTGGAAATGGCTTCAACTCCAATGTAGGTGGCTCTTCGATTGAAGGCTTTGTCGGAGGAGTTTTTCGATTCTCCAAGTCCAATGATAGCTTCTGGGGACCATAGGAATAAGAACCCATGCCTTGAAGGGAATTGGTACTTTCAAGTAAACCATCCACCACGATGTCATCATGATTCAATAGAGCTGCCTCCACTGGATCCTCAACATTAATCATAGAGCTTGCATCATCAATAATGACCTCGGTGACAAGGTCCATGAAAGAGCATACTTCTGTGTTGTTGGGCTGCTTCATTGTTTTACACACATGGAACACAACCTTTTCATTGCCTACTCAGAAAGTGAGCTCACCGGCCTCCACGTCAACTAAGGCCTTCCCCGTTGCAAGGAAGGGCCTTCCCAAGATGATGGGGACCTCATAATCCACTTCGCAATCCAATATGACAAAATCCGCGGGCAAAATAAACTTGTCAACCCGCACCAATACATCATCAATGATTCCTAGGGGCTTCTTCATAGTTCTATCCTCCATTTGAAGACGGATAGAGGTAGCCCTAGGTTGACCAATCCCCAATGTTTCAAAGACCGAGTATGGCATCAACTTTATACTAGCTCCAAGGTCACACAAAGCTTTAGCAAAATCCGCACTCCCGATTGTGCAAGGAATGGTAAAGCTCCCGGATCTTCAAGTTTGGGTGCCATTGAATGCACTATGGCACTCACTTGGTGAGTCATTTTAATGGTTTCGCACTCCATAGACCACTTATTTGTGACTAAGTCCTTCATGAACTTAGCATACCCGGGCATTTTCTCCAAAGCTTCAACTAACGGGACATTGATGGAAAGACTTTTCATCATCTCAATGAATTTCTTGAATTGATTGTCTTGCCTTTGCTTCGCCAACCTTTGAGGATATGGAGGATGGGGCCTAGGCAATGTTGCCTTGGCTTATAGGACCACCGGTTCCGGCATATCAATCACGTGTTCCCTAGACGGGTTCACGTCCCTTTGCAAATCCTCACCATTATCATGGATATCTATTCTCACCTCACTAGTAGTTGGCTCTTCCACCACTTGTTCAACTTCAATTGGTAACGCATCATTTGGCACTTCATCATCATCAACAACAATTCTCTTTTGTCTAGAAGAGCTCGCTTCACCGCCTTTTCCACTTCTTGTGGTCACCGCCATGGCGTGACCGGTATTATTATTGTTTCCACCCTTAGGGTTTACCACCATATCACTCGGTAGTGCTCCCTTTGGGCGTATGTTCAAGGCATGAGAAATTTGGCCCATTTGTACTTCAAGATTCCTAATGGAGGTGTTGTGGGAAGACAATTGAGCATCGGAGTCCGCATTGCGCTCCATCATTTGCTTGAACATTTGTTCAATTCTTCCCATGTCATTACCTGATGAGCTTTGGCCTTAAGCTTGGTACGGGGGTGTATTTCTTGGTTGTTGGTACATCAAGGGCCTTTGAGAGCCTGACCCCCGGTTACCATTACCACCCCATTTGTTGTTGTTATTGCCTCCGCTCCAATTATTATCATTGTTGTTCCCCCATTGTTGGTTACTGTTGTTCCCCCAATTTCGTGAATTGTTGTTATTGCTCAAATTTCTTTGTCTTTGATTACCCCAACTTTGATTGTTGCTTAGATTGTTTCCTTGACTTTGGTAATTATTGGCATACATAACATCCTCTTCTTGATCATCATATGGCTCTTCTTCACTATACCCACTTGGTCCTTTGTCACTTTGATCATTGTTGCTTTGCTTTGCATTTCCCCAAGGTCTTCTTTGGTTCACTCCCTACATGGCATTTACTTGCTTTGGCCTTTGTAATTGTTGAAGCTGTGTCTTGGCAAGTTGGTTCATAGTGGTAGTGAGCTCGGCAACTGCTTGCCCCTGTTCTTGAAGTTCTTTGTGAAGACTATTGACACCGGACTCACCCTGAGGTACGTTTTCTCTACTTTTCCATGCGGACGATGTGTCAGCCATCTCATCTAAGACCTCACATGCCTCGGGGTAAGTCAATTTCATGAAATTTCCACCGGCCAACTGATTGACCACACATTGATTGACAATGTTTATTCCTCGGTAGAAGGTTTGCTAAATCATGGCTTCAGTCATGTCATTGTTTGGACATTCCTTAACCATGGTCCGGTAGCGCTCCCAAATCTCATGCAAAGGCTCGTTGGGTTCTTGCTTATAAGCCAATATTTCATCTCTGAGCGCCACCATGTGACTAGGTGAGAAATATTTTTCAATAAACTTGTCTGCGAGCTCATCCCATGTGGATATGGAATGGTTGGGAAGCCGCTCGAGCCAATCAAGAGTCTTCCCTCGAAGAGAGAAGGGGAATAACTGCAGTTTCAAGGAATCTTCTGAGACGTTTGTTTGCTTACTACCCCAGCAAGTATCCACGAAGCCCTTCAAATGTTTGTAAGAATTTTGGTGGGCGGCTCCGGTGAAATAGCCCCGCTGCTCCAAGAGTGTCAGCATCACATTTGTTATTTGAAAACTTCCCGCCCAGATTCTAGGCGGGACAATAGCACTAACATACCCCTCGTTTGGGAGGACCTGAGGGGCTACTCTGGGGGCTGGTAGCGGGGAGGGGTCTGGAATGTCCTCATTAGCATTGACCTGTCGGCCCCATCTGGGAGGAGGTACTTGGTTTATTTCATCTTCTTGGTTGTCATATACCTCATCTATGACGTTTCCCAAAGGATCCGCTATTAGCACCTGAGTAGATTCAACACACACGTTAACAGAAAAAGGAAAGAAAAACACTTAACACCACTATTCACGTAGATAATCAACACCGTATAACTTCCCAGCAACGACGCCAAAAAGTGATCAGTTCTCACCTACACTACTATAAAGTGGCAAGATGAGGGTCGGAGCAGCTTTTACCCGAAGGATCGGGATCGAATCCACAGGGAGTTATGATTGTGGGAGTTGAGTTTCTAGGTAATATAGTAGTGGTTCGTGCTCTTAATTGCACTTTTCATACTTTTTGTTTTGATAATTATACTACGTTTTATACTAATAGTAATTTGCTAATTAACTAACGAATGTCTTTTTGGTTATTTTCTTAATGGATAAAAGGCACTAGGGTTATGACTTTCTCCTAGGCGAATATTCAACGAGATCCAATACCTAAGGCAGAGATGTTAACAAAGGGAATATGGCATAACCAATGCATGAAATTAGCCACTCTATACCTCTCGGTAGTTTGAGTGGTTTTGCCCTAATTGCCTCTCTCTCGAGGTCAATTGGGTGTCAAGCAATATTGGTTAAAGTAGGGTTTTACTATCTCTAGGTTTAACCCGTTAATTGTGACTATCAATCTCTTGATTTCGTCCTAATTCCTTGTTGGGCTGATTTTCTAGACTCAAGTCCTGTTTCTCAAGAAGAACCCAAGTCAATTGAACACCAATTAGTGTTTGCAACCACCAATTTTAACATGAAAACCGCAAATCAACCCAAATACCAAACACCCATAAACATCTAAGCCTTAATTTAAAGGACCCATTAAACACCAACACTAGGGTTGATCCAACACCCTAGCTAATGGGTTTAGCTACTCATAATAACTGAAGCAATTAGAGAAATAGAGGAAGCAAAACCCCTATAATTGATTTATAAACTAAATTAAAAGATTCAATGTTGAAATCCTTCTAAAAGTACACAAAAAGATGAATAAAAGTCGTTCACGAGCTCCCCACTATATCTCAGTACAAAGTTTGACCTAAAAATAAGAAAAGAAACTATTTATACTCAGCTAAAAATTCCGGACAAAAATGTCCCTACAGGGTCACCGCGGACCGCACAAAATGGACCGCGGCCGCGGTGAGGCTTTTCAGCTTTACAAAACTGGGCTCTGAGCTTGGCCACCGCGGTTCGCATAAACTGGACCACGGTCGCGGTGGCTTCAACGCGGACCGCGAAGAAAGGACTGCGGTCCGCGGAGGTCTTCTAGCCTTCAAGGTTTGGGGTCTCTTATTCTCTTGACCGCGGACCACGGTCCGCGTTGATTTTGCCCTTTGAAACAGCTTTCAGAATCTCACCACCGCGGACTGCATAAACTGGACCGCGGTCCGTGATGACTTTTGCCTTAGAAACATCTTCTCTGAATATTTCCACCGCGGAACGCATAAAATGGACCGCGGTCCGCGTTGGATTGTCCTTGGGAAGCACTCTCTGAATCTCTTCAGTGCGGACCGCATAAAGTGGACCGCGGTCCGCACTGGTCAATATAACTCTGCATGTGCTTGGTCTTGGTACTTGTGCAGGTTTCACTCCTTTTTTAGCAGGTGTTTGACTGTATGTCATCCTTTTTGACTAAACCCTGCAACAAGCACAACAAGTAAGCTTTTGGGACTATTTTTCATACAATTTAATCCAAAACTTAAGTACGAAAGAGTGTAAAATAAGGTAAAATCCCTAGTTATCACTCATTGAGAGGGGTTCTCAGGGGTCACAGAAGGGATAGGAGTGACATAACCAGCAGCTTTCAGTCTTTCATATAGCTGGTCAATAGGCTCAGCGATAGTAGTGCATTATTTAGGAGTCCTGCGATCAAAGTTTGGTCGAGGTCTCATGAAATTTTGGCGAGCAGGGAGTGATTGGTAGTGAGATGGTTGAGAGTTATAGGTATGGTAAAAAGGAGCTGGTTGGGAATATTTGGGATATTGTGGATGATAAGTAGGTGGGGGAGATGACTGATATGTTGGTGGAGGTGTTGACTAGTATATGGGCAAGGGTGCTTGGTACGTTGGTGAATATGATGGTTGATATGTGAGCGGGGGTGTTTGGTAGGTTTGATATTTCAGTGGGGATTTAGTCCTCTGTGCAACCATTACAAGCGGGGGCCTTGTTCATAGCCTGCAATGCTTCGAAATTGGTAACCATTCCGCTTTTGATCCCTTCCTCAATTATCTCACCCAACTAGATAATGTCAGAGAATTTGTGGTTCTCAATTACCATCAACCACTCATAATATTGTGGGTCTTGTGCTCGGACGAAGAATTTGTTCATCTGCTCTTCATCTAGCGCAGGCCTGACCTTAGCTGCTTCAGATCTCGAGCGAGTAGCATACTCGCAAAATGTTGATGTGGGGTTCTTCTTAAGATTCTGAATATAGAACATATCCGGAGCATTTTCCGTATTGAACCTGAACCAGTCCATGAAGTCTGATGCCATGTTCACCCAGTTTGACCACTTTTTAGAGACTCGGCTAATGTACCAAGACAGAGCATCCCCTGTTAGGCTCCTCATAAACAGCTTTATGTGAATCTTCTTATCTCTTCCCACTCCAACCAATTTATCACAATAGGTCCTTAGATGGGCCCTCAGATCACCTGTACCGTCGAACATATCAAACTTAGGAGGTTTGTAGCCCTCAGGTAGTTCGACATTGGGCTGTATGCATAGATTTTCATAGTTCAACCCTTCAACTCCCTTACTTCCTTCGACACCTTGAATTCGGCTAGTCAGCTTCTTAAGTTCTTCAGCAAAATTCTTAATAAGAAGATCCTTTTCACTGGATTCGGGTGTGTATGAAATGGGTTGAGTGAGTGTTGCAGGGTCTCCACGTAGATGGGGTTGTTGTGATGGCCTGGTGCCTGGGTATAATGGTGGTCATTTGTGGAGTTTTGTGGTTCAGGGACGAGCAGTGGAGTATTTCTTGGAATGTGTCAAGCATTGTATTGTGGTGGAAGATTTGGACTTTTTGGTGGAGTTGTGTGGTGATGAGTCGTGGGAGGATTCTGTTTGTTTGGGGTATTCTGAGGGGCTACGGGATTTCGGATGTTTGGATGGTTGATATCTGGAACACTGAGTGTGAAGGATAAATTTTCCAAATTTCGGACCTACTCAAGCTCCCCTTGGAGCTTCAACAACCTTTGATCGAGTTGTGTCATAGCCTCGTTACCTGAATACCCCGGCCTTCAGCAACTTCTATTCGTTTTGGCATTGTGTTGTCTTTCCCAATATTGGTCGAATCTTTCATTTTCCCTTTTCCTTTGCTTTTTCCCTTAGGTGGACTAGGAGGAGGAGAAGGCGGAGGGCCCCTGGATCTTGTATAATATGATGATGATGCAAGAAGGCACGAACTAACCTTTGGGAATAGGAATAATCAAAAGAAGGAAAACAAAAAAGGTAGCCAAGTTAGTGAGGATTATGAAAAGTATTGTAGTATTTAAAGACATATTGCGAGAACATAAAGCGCGTCCTAATTTGGGAGCCTCGTTGTGCCCGAGGTAGGCCTAGCGACAAAGTGATTTGGAGAACTTGGATGCCAAAATGCCTCATTTTATTAATGTAAAAATAGACAAACCCAAAATGACATTAAAGTAATAAGCAAGAAATAAAGTCATTAATGGACATGGGCCTAATTACATTGATAAAACGAAAAAGGAAATCCTATCCTACTTGGTCCCAGAAGGACCTTCCCCAGATTCGGCATCCTTGATTCCATCGAACAGGTTCCCCAGCTCGCGCACTCCTAGCAGTAGGTATGCTCTGTCCAGATGTCCACCTTCATTCCCCTCAACTTTCTGACAGTCTTCAACCCTCTTGTTGATCTTACCTTCCAGCTCGACTATGCCTCGCTCCAAGTATTCCAGCTTCTTGTTGGAATGGACGACCATGTCTTTCCATTCTTCAATCAATATCCCGTTGGTTTCATGTATCTCACGGTGCTCATTTTCGCACTCATGAATCCTCTTGCGCAGCCGGTTGTACTTGACTTAAGCCTCGGTGCTTTCGTCTATGATTCTGTGGCCTCGGTTGATCGCAGGCCTGATTAACCCATCCAAGTCATCTTCTAACCACCCTGAGTAGAAAGGTGTGCAGCCTGCGTGATACCTGTCTGGTTCAACTGTATTCTTCTCCATTATAATCTTACAGTGCCACATATGTTGGGCTTGGCATTTGTAGGGTATGTCATCATCCTGAAAGTCGGCTCGGAAATGGCTCATCTTGTCGACCCTTGGTACAACTTGCTTTCTGCCTTCTTTTCTGATAACACGGAGAGGAACTTAAGGATATATTCCTCTCAGCCCGATTATCACCAAACGTGGTGCATCGCTAGACCTGGCGATGAATTCGTCCATTGGAAACCACTCAAACATCCACTGTACCTGTTCCTCAGTTAGATTATCAAAGAACTCTACCATTCCTTGGCAGTCTCTAGCTGAGCAAACCTATCGGGAATGTATGTCATCCACTTAGGGTGATGGAACGCAATGTGATCGTTCCACACCCTTCGCAGAAATTCTTGTTGGTACTGACCCTTTAGGAGATGTTCTAAGAGCCACAGTTGTAGTAACAGATTGCAACCTTCAAAGTGCTTAGCTCCTCTTTGACATTGTTCTAAGGCTCGATAAATGTCCGAGATGATCATAGGGACGATGCTAAAGGCTTGCCCGTCAATTCCTTCCATCAAGGTCTTGGTTACCATGGCTAACCTAGTGTGAATCCTTTCTTTCTTTGTTGGAAACACGATCAACCCCAGGAAGCAAACAATGAATACAAACACTCTACGGTGAATGTGTCCCAAAGATGTAATGGCAAATTCATCATGGTGAGTACAGTACGACTTGTTGTGACCGTATCTTTCATATAAATACTCAAAAGGTATGTTCGAATGCTTCAAACATTCAAACTCGACATTCTTCTTTAGGCCCATCATTTTCAGAAACCCCTTGCCTGTGCGGTTCTCAGGCACCAATAGTCCAGGGGTTTCCCAGACTAACCCAGTTGGTCCTCCTAATTCCTCTAGCAACGGTGTCATCTCAATGTCCCCAAAGCGGAAGACGGCTCTTTCACTATCCCAAAATAAGGTGGCAGACTCGATCAACATGTTGTTGGGTCGGATGTCTAGGAGATACGGTAAGTTACCCAAGTATTTCTTGACAAGTTTCTTTTCTCTAGAGTGAAGATCCTACCACCAGTTTAGGAGCTTTGGGTGGATATTGCTGACCATGCCGAATCTAGGGACCTCGTGCCTCATATTTCTGCAAGACAAACATAGTTAGGCCCTTACCCCCACCTGATTCGACTACTTATGCATTTATGATCAACATACAAGCATTTGGTTCTCCAAATAAATGCACGGAACGTGATTATGTCCCTTGGGATTATGAAAAACCCGGTGGACTTTGGACAAAGCTATCTTAAAGGGTCATTGTGCGGACAAAATATTAACCCGGCTAGGTTTGACCATGATGCATGCACAATATAACAGAGTAAGGTTTTTTTGGGGTCTTAAACTGGTACCCTTGAGAGGACAACTCATGGGGGAAGGAATGAAACCGTCGACTGCACCGCTGATCGACTAGTTTTACCGCAAATAAGCCTTTCCGAATTTAGGGGTGATATAAAATAGGAAGAACGCAAACACTCATCAAGTGTTGCTATAGGATTTATATTGGCATGAGTGGAGTATGATGTTGAGCATGATTATGCAACAGTAAATAAGCAATAAAGGCATGTAGTCAAGTATTTGCACGTTGTGAAAGCAGTAAATACAACATTTGTAATTGAAAAGCGATTACAAGGGAAAACAAGGAAACATGTCAGTTTTGCTTTTGAGAAAGGTTAAATACTGGAAGGAAATAAATCGTTAATTGCACACAATGGGAAAGGGAGGAGGTACAAATATTAACAAAGTAGAGGTACAAATTCACAAAGATGTTTGAAAATTGTAAAAGCCTAAAGTCCCCAGCAGAGTCGACATGCTGTCGCGCCTCCTTTTTCCTTCTTCTTTCGGATCGGTCAGGGTTCTTGACATTGTTGGGACAACTCGCTCCCTTTTGGGAAAGGGGTATACAAGGAATTGAAGAGTCGCCACCTAATGAATTAAGGTGCGTTAGGGCACCTACTAAGGGTCATTTACAAACACAGATTTGGATAACCAAAGATTGGGTAAGGGCTTGAAATTACTCTAAGGGGAAGGTGTTAGGCACCCCTCAAAGTCCACAACTGTGGTTCCCGGACAAACAACTTTGTGAATTTAGGCAAGTAGAAAATAAGTAATTAAAGCTTTAAACAAGCAAAGGTTTTGAAAAGATTTGCAGTCTGAGCACATGTGTGCAGAAGATTTTGAAAAGATTAAGGTCTAAGTCTGTATATAAGCATTTGAAAGGTTTATATTCTAAACACATGTGCGTAATAAAATTTGAAGTCTAGGCCTATATATGAAGGATAGGGGAGTCCTAGGTTATTTATCCTATAGGATCACATTGGTACAATGCCCGGTAACACTCCTCATAAGAAGGGCTACACGTGGCATTAGCGCACCGGTCATCATATCCATGTCTACCCTTTCCCACCCCTTAGCGATTATTTAATCGAATTTTGTTTAACGAACTCTATTGCGTATTGTTACCCGTCCCTTATTAATGGCCATGGAGGAATTTAGGACCTTTACCTATATGCAGTTCTAGACAAACCCCTATAGTTTAAAGGAGAAAATACTACTGCGACAAGAAATAACACATAGGACTTCAGCAAATAAAGTAGGAAGGAGCAAATAAGAGGCTCAAGTTTACCTCCACAGATAATGCATGCAAACAACACGACTAAGACACAAATAAGGGTCGTATTATTAATCAGGATCCTAGGACATGATGTCTAGGTGAGTATCAGGACATAAGAGATATGCAGTTTTATTTCATGAACTCAGAAACAGGGCCTAATCAATTTGCCTACTGGTTTTAAGCATGTTAAGCACTAAGCAGTAAACACAAAGAAACAGTTTTCAGTTTTATAAGAATTGGTTACCTAAGGCTTGTCTAGGAGTGGGATAATGTACAATTGTTACCAGGATTATTTTAACAGTGTAAGAATTATTTTACCTAAGGCATGTTGTTCTAAGTGTGAAGAGATACAGGATTATCACCAGTTTTACTTGAACGGGATAATTAAGCATGAGGCTGTTTTATATCCTTTTTCATGCATCAGTAGTTTAACTAGGTGTAAAATCAAGTATGAACAAGATCCTAAACATGGTATCTAATATGCACATATAGAGTGATTTATGGGCAGAGTTCCTAAAGCAGGATTTCTAAATGCACATCATGATTTCAGGATATGCAAAGTCCCCTAAAGCAGGATCTCTAAGTGCACGCAATGTTACAATATTATTAGACATGATTGCATGAGTAGCAGTTTGTATTAATGTTGTCATTTTATCCTAGAGACAGGATTTCTAAGTGATAATAATAGTGCAAAAATGAGATGCTGAAAACAATAGACATAAAACCTAGGAGCATGATATCTAATGCATGATACATATTGATCCTAGACATGGATTTCTAGTGCACATACAAAAATGTAAACCTACAGCATGGTTTGCACCCTTGATGTATAGCTACCCTCCCATTTTCATTATCCATCCCCAATATTCGTTTACAATAAATTATTACAAACTAGTATTGAATGAATTGCATAAGTAGATAAGAAAAAGAAGAAGTTACACTATAGGGATCCTGCAAATAGGCCCAGATTTCCAGAGTTTCCAATGCCAGACGGTTTTATAGCCTTTCTTAATATACGGGTGTGTTAGAGTTCCCTAAGGACCTCAAAGGATCCCGGCCAGTGCTCACACCCAGATTTCACAACCATAATTGAGTAAGTGCAGTGTGGAAGAGAAAACTCTAATGTATCAGAGTTAAGAGGGATCTCATAGGGATCCCTAAGCAGTCACACATTAGAGGGTCAGAACTTAAGGATCTAAGAATAGCGTGAGAGTGCTTGACATAGTTTTGGAGTAGGAAAACAATTTGAAAAAGAGACTTGTTTGAAATATTTTGTTAAAAAAACAACAACAGAGTTATGTAGTAGAACAATTTTGAAAAGAGAGTAGAGTAATAAGAAACAGTCCAGACATAGCACCCAAAACAAGTGCATACACATCCAAAGAACACAGAACCAAGGCAGGTTCAGCAACACCAAATAGGGGTAATGGGGGATTGGGACACATAGGGCACATAGGTAAACACATAGTTACAGGAACACTTAAGTAGAGAACCAGCAATATGCTAGGGGGTTAAGGGATTAGGGATATAGCATAAACTTCATGATTACACATAACTAAATGACATAAGGTGCAATTATTTTTCCACAGAAAAGTTCATGCCAGTAATCAGAGAAACATAAGTAAAGGAGACTCATATTGAGGTATACTAGAAAGGGGATAACATTCATAAACATGCTGAGTCTAATAGAGGGGAGTACATAACATCCTAAGTGAACAATAGTGCAACTTGTTCAAGTACAAACTTCACAGCAAAACCATAAGTAAAAACATACTAGAAAACAGGACAATTGAAGTAGCAAAATAAACATATTGTTTTGGGACTTAAACTGAAATCAGAACATACCAGTATGGAAGAGATCAAACACAGACTGAAGAACCAAAGAGTATAGTAATCAACCTTGGCTTACAGCCGGTTGATTTTGAAAAACATGCAAGTAACCAGAGCAAAGAGAGAGAGCAGAGAGTTTTGATTGTGAGAGAGTTTTTTGAACAATGTGTTCGTGTTTATTTTGATAATGAAAGAGCAGTGTATTTATAGTTTAAAACTAGGTAAAAAATAAGGTAAGAATCGTAGTTCAGCAGTAATTATAGAAATATGTACCAATTAGAATCAAATTAGTACAAGTATTTCCTTTAATTAAGGAGTTAAAATCAAACGGTAATAGACAGATACTAAATAAGGACAGAAATCATGTAAGGCTGGATATGACACATAAGGAAATAATCATGGCACAAGTACAAATCATGTAATAGAGGCTAGGTTCAGATTTTATTTAAGAAAAATACATATGAAATAGTTTGACAGCATAATCAACCATAAAAATAAGGCAAAAGGTAACTTAAAGGCTGGAAATCAGTAAGAAAACATCATAAGTATAGCACAGGTATAGAGCATGTAATTAAGGCCAGATTCAAGATTTTATTTAAGGAAAATACGTATGAATCAGTTTGACAGCATAAACGACCATACAAATAAGGAAAGAAATAACTTAAAGGCTGGAAATTAGTAAGGAAAACATCATAAGAGATGAGTGAGGTATCAATTACAGGGAATCAATATCAATTAAAGGAAAGTATCACATATGAACAGGATAATCATGATACAGACAAGGAGAAACAGGAAATCAGCAACCCTAATAAAACAATAGGGTACAAATCACATGAACTTAGAGATTCAAACTAAGAGATGGTACTGATGAGAGGAAATAACACAAATTACTGCAAATAAATGAGGAAATCACAGTATAGGGGTAAAATCAACAACCCTAATCATTATAGCAAAAATAAAAATCACGTAGAATAGGGGATTCAACTAGGAAACGGTACTAACTAGAGGAAATCACCACAAAATTTCTGAGAACGAGCAACATAAACACAACAAATGCAAGAAGAAGCAAGAGTCAGAAATCCCAATAAGTCAAAATAGGATGAGAGTCACAACAACACAGAATGTTCATGAGAAACATGTACACATACAAATTAGGTGAACATATTATTAAAGACGGACTCAGAATCACAGATTAACCAAGAAACTTAGGGCTTTAACATAACAAGATAAAAAGAGGAAAACTTAGATAAGTGCTTAAAAATAATGAAAGTCATAGATTAATTCTAAAATCAGTAGGAAAGCCATTTTGAAAAGGGGTTAAAACCCCTAGTTTGAAGATGAAGAGTAGTCTTAGAAAGAAATACGGAAAATCTTTAAAGAAAATAATAAAATAGCTCAGAATATACCCAGATCTATCATAGATCTAAGGAGTCAAGAGCTAATAGTTAGGGTTTCTAAGAGATAACCCAAAGAGAAAGAGAATCGGCCGAGAAACCACAGGTTCTAGCCGGAGATGGTAGAATCTTACTCAGAAAAGCGAACATCGACCTGAGAATGACATGAAAAACCATGGGGGTGAGTTGAACCGCCTTATGGTTCCTTTGAGGACCTCAAGGCAGCAGTACCTGGCATAGGAAGGAGCCATGGGGGCTGGGATGGTAGTGAGACCACCATAATTACCGGCGATCGACGGCCGGTGAGAGCTTAGGTCAGCAGAGAGAGTTTGAGAGATGAGAGAGATGTGTAACGACGGAGTTGAAGAGAGAAATGAGAGGGGAGGGGGTAGGCCATTAGGGTTAAATTAGGAAAGGGAGGATCTAGACCGTTGATTAAAATGGATCAACGGTCCAGATTGGACAAGGGATTGGGTCGGGTATGATACAGTGTTGGGCCTGGGGTATTTGGGCAGTTTAGTTGGGTTTGCGTCTGATCTAACTAGGCTACAATTGAAATAAAAGTGGCCATTTGTTAAATACCCAATGTAAATTAATTAAACAATTTATAAAAAATAGCTGTTAATTATAAAAAATGAATTTCATGCAAAGAAAATAATTTAAAATGATTACTTAGTATCTTAAAAATAAAAATGACTAATTTCTGGATAAAAATACTATAAAATCATATAATTGGGCTATAATTGCAAAGTTATTGCAATTATAGCCAAAAGGTGCACATTTGGCTAACTATGCAATAATTTGGCCTTAATAAGACCATAAGCAATAAATAAAATCAAATAATGCTTTTGAAATCATTTGTAATGCCCTTTTGTAATTATTATTTGAAAATGAAGTGTTGAATAAATTGATAAAAAATATAGGGAAATTATGGAAAACAATACTAGTTGCTATTAATGCATGATTTTGAAGATATATATGTAATTTTAAAATATTTTGAGGAAAAATTGGGTATCAACAATTAGTATCACCTGTGTCTATTATCCACCTTGCAGAACTAGTAGTTATTAAGGCATTACATATACCTGCTACATTTACTGAAGAATTTTCTTCTGAATTGACAGAAGGCATTTTATTGAGTAGCTGCAGAATTTGATCATATTGCTCTTTACTAAGAGTACATGTACCAATGTTCCCTAACTGATTCAAACTAGCATTGTTAGAAACCATTTGATCTGCAGATTTTCTTCTGTTCCCATTCACAGAATTGTTCTCATTTGTTTCATTGTATCCTAGTTGATCAATAATCACATTATAAACAACATTATTTTCAGATCCTTTTCTCTCATTTGCCTTAAAATCAGGCGGATATCCTACCAGTTTGTAGCAATTTTGCTTGCTATGACCTTTAAACTTGCAGTAATCACAAAACAAATTATAATTTTTCTTGAATTTTCCAGCAGTTCTTGTATTTAATGCAGTATCATACATTCCTGCATTTGTGCTTGGATTTGAACCAAGAATCCCAGCATTTGCAGCCATTTATTTTTGGCTTTCATCACTAACAATTATAGCATAAGCTTGATTTACTGTTGGAAGAGGACTTCTCATAAGTGTCACGACCCAATTCTCCCTCCGATTGGGTCTCGTGACGGCACCTAGTCTAGACAACTATGTAATCCTATACCTTAAGCGAAATTTAGATAAAACAGGTAAAATAACAGTAAGTGAAATAAATCATAGTAAAGTCGACGCCGCTCGGCATTAACAGTTACTTTACCCAGAACCCGGAATATCACAATACATCACAAGCTACTCTACTGCTCAATATGTACAACTGAATAGAAAAGGCCGTACAGTTTCATCTACAAGTACTACAACTTCAAGATAGGAAGGGGACTCAGAGAACTGCAGACGCTGCAGATTATACCTCGAGTTTCCTGATATTGCTGCTGCTGGCTAGGTGAGATACCGCGTACTAGGACCTGGATCTGCACATGGGGAAAACATGCGCAGAAGGGCGTGACTACTCCACATTCGGTACCCAGTAAGTGCCAAGCCTAACCCTAGTCAAGTAGTGACGAGGTCAGGTAGAGGCCCTACTGAGGTTTGCAAAGTAACAGATATAGAGAACAAGTAAGTAAAGCAGGAGATAATCGACAGGAATTATGAGTAAAGGCTAGCAAAAAACGGTATAATCAAATGCTCGAATCAACGCAATATATATATAAAGCTCTGTAAGAAAGTAAA